>PVKP010017165.1:0-46686 GCA_004027715.1 Plecturocebus donacophilus
GGAACTGGCCCCCCACCCTGTCCCCTGGATCATAGTTTCTTTGTGATGAACATTTGTTTCTAGATTTTATTCCTATAAAAAGAAACAGAGAGAGGGAAAGAAAGGCTGACCCGTCTGATGAGCTATTATTCTCTCATTAAGGAAGCAGTCATTTGCTGAAACCTGTGGGTGACGTGTGGTGTCCTTCCCTGAGAGCCTTTCTGTGCTCAGGACGCCTGTCCACCAGCCCCGGGGGGCGTCGCTTCTGAGATAGCTGAGGCTTGTCCGTCTGGTTGGATTTCACACTGGATTATCACCACCGCAAACACACAGGTCAAGACGCCAACACCAGGAAGCCCCTTCATATTCCTCTCTCTTTTCTCGTCCCCTTTGCTGTGTCCAAGAGTCGGCCGGGCCTTGGAGGCTCCCACATGCTGGGCCTGCACATCAGCTGACTGTGTCATATCCAGGCCCATAAACGGCAGATGCATGGAGGTCCCCACAGCGTTTCTGAGCGTGGTCACTTCACCATCCCGCTCCTAGTGAGGCCCCTGTGACCGAGTGGGGCCCTGCCAAGGGTTTTAGCCTCAGCACCCGGGGACTCTGCAACATGGTGTCTGTTCCTAATGTCATGGCTGGGAGAGGGGAGGCTGGCCAGCACCTGCGCCCCAAGCCCCCACCCCGGCACCGTGCCATGCTGCCTGTCCACGGACGCAGTGGGAAATCTTGGATAAAAATGAGAGTCCTATTGAAGAAAGGCAGAACGGACAGAACGAGGGGCCGCCTGGCCTCACTGCCTCCACAGACAGGGCCCCATGCAGGGGAGCCGAGTCCCAGGAGGAGAGGCCGTGAGGGCGAAGGGGCTTCTGGAGGCGTCTGTGCAGCCGTGGTGCGTCCCCAGCCCGGGCGAGTGGGGCCAGGGCAGACAGCTTTGTTCCCACTGCCTTTCTTTAGCTGTGGGGCTGTGCCCTGTGCCCAGGTCTAGTTTCAGCAGGTGCCAGGGCCTCGGGGGGCCAGGACAGAAAGGTGCATTCATTCCTGAATTGCTGCTGTCTCCCGGCACTGCTCATCACAGCACCCCACGCCGCTTCCCAGGGCAGGCTGCGCATAAATAAGTCTCCTGTTGGGCACAATGATTTATTCATTTCCCCTCAAAGATGAGTATCATATGGGACTCATTATATGATGGATTTCAGCTCATTTGAATGATTGTGCTGCCCATGTGAGACCTGACAGAGCCCAGGGCCCTGGGAACTGGACATCTAACACCAGAGGCTCCGTGGGAACCCTGTCCCCGGCTGGGCCCAGCTCCATGGCTCAGAGGCGCCTCTGCACAGGCTCAGGGCTGGCCCTGCTGGGGGATCCAGGGCACAGATGCCGACTTCAGGTACACCCAACTGTCCAGGGCTCACACTGTCCAACTCTACCTGCAGATGAGACTGGGTTGGGGTGGAGACTAGGGGTGGGGACACCATCTTCACCAGGCTTCTGAAGTCCCCTGAGAACATGGCCTGGAGCTGTGTGGAGCACACTCTTAGCTGCACTAAGTGTCAGCATTTTGCTGACATCCTAAGAGCAAAGGAGAGACGCCGTCTGGGTTGAAAGGGTAGTGCTGGAGAGAACAGGGTGTGTTAACACCTGGGCCATCTCACTCAGGGCTGGAGAAAGACTGGGAAGTTGTAGCCCTCGAGTTTTTACGTTTTTAATTAATAGGACATGAAACATGTAGTGTTTTAAAACCCCTCAAATTCAAATGCAAGCTTCTGACCCAATGGGCATCCAGGGTGTGAGTGACTCCCGGCTCTGCATGATGGAGGATGCCTGGCTGCTGGAAGCTTCACTTTTCTTGTGTGCTAGAGACAGATATGCCCAAGAGGACCCCATGGCAGCGTAGAGAAGCACTCCTGAGGCACTCAAGGAAGGGCCAGGGCTTTGCAATCAGACAGGCTTAGGTCTGCCAAATAGCCTCCTTCTTACACTGGGGACAATAGCCGCCCCCTGCCGGGCCACGGTGGGAACTCTCACGCAGTCCCCAGCAAGGGTAGGTTTTCAGTCGTGTGGTCGTCGTGAGGCACAACGTGCTTTCCGTGGACAGGTCTGGGAAGAAGCTTGATGTCTGGATGCTAGGTACCACTTACCATCATTCCATCAAGGAAAAGCATCTCTCTCTGCTCCAGAAAAAGTCCTTCGTGCCATGGCCAGGCCGGTGAGTAAGAGCTTGGGGGTCTAACCTGGTGAGTAGCTTTCAAAAACCACCGAATGCCACAGAAATTCTACCTGGCCCACAAAATGCTCAGAAATTCTACCTGGCCCACAAGATGCTCAGAGATTCTAACTGGCCCATGAACTGCTCAGAAATTCTACCTGGCCCACAAGATGCTCAGAGATTCTAGCTGGCCCATGAACTGCTCAGAAATTCTAACTGGCCCACAAGATACACAGTAATCCTATCTCTATGTATTTGTGTATTTTTTCCAAGATGACAAAATGAAGGGCCAATAAACATCTCTGCAACAAGTGTACTGGGATTGGCTCCAAGCACAGGTCCATGAGAACATCAAACAGACAAAGCGTGGAGTCAGCGTGTGCTGGGTTGAAATACTTGTGACACCTGATTTCTTCTGAGTCTATTAAGTTCCCTGTGGTTTTTTGTTTGTTTTGGTCTATCATGAGTATTTGATTTTATTTCTGTGTTCTAATTTATTTTTAAAGAGCACCCACTTATCAAAAAGGCAATGGCCTCGGTGTTAGACAGAAGTTGACGTCCCCAGCAGTATATAAGGTCATAAATTCACAAATGTCTTGTCTGAACTTGATCTAAGATTCAGGACAAGTTGCTACTAAAGCGTGCTGGGTGATCTTGGAGTCCTGAACCCGTGGGCTGACCAGTCTCGTGACATCAGGTGGAGGAGAAGTATGACATAGAATCAGATCCACCAGCGAAGGGAACCCTCCAGCCCAGCCCGTCCTAGAACCATGCGTGGTAGGCTGGGGACAGAGAGAGCCTCTCCCAGCCTGACACACAGGAACACGAAGGCCTGGGCTGCCTGCGCACGGCACACACCATGGTGGGGAGAGGCTGGGGCATACCCTGCAGGTTCCAGCCTGTTCTAGCGGGAAGTACCAGGAGCACTTTCCCACCCCATCTTTTATCTGATCAGACAGAGCAGATAGAGATAATTTGTTTGCTAGCTCTTTCTAAATGCACTTACTCTAAGTTCCAATCTTACAGACTGTGTGTTCCACCACGTGTAACTCCAGTAACCAAAGCACTGGCAACTCATGCTAGGCAGGTGTTCACTTCTGGCCTTAATCAACTAATAAGTTCGTATCAGAGCCCATCTGTGGTTTCCGTGGTCACTCCCTGAAGCCACAGTGCCACCCTCAGAGTGCCAGCATCTTCATCTCCAAAGCTGAGACAGTGACTGGCCAGGTCCCCCGCAGGTGGCTGAGTGGCCTGGATGCTTTGTGTAAGAGTCTGTGTTTAGTTGTGAGAAGTCCCAACAATCAGGTAATGTCGTCGCTGCCGAGGAGGCAGCTGTCCTGACGCAGAGCTTCCAGGAAAGGGCACACATGAGAGAGAAAGGTGCCCTGAAGCTTTCATTTAGAAAAGGAGCATTTTATTCTCAGATTGCTCCTGTTGGCAGCAAGAAGGGTTCATAGACATTACAGTTCCGTTTCCCAGCCCGCCTTCCCACCAGGTCTCGGTGGGTCGCTCGCAGCTGCACTGAGCTGGCAGGTTAGACACGGGCCTGACCCCCGGAGCCTCGTGCTGAGGAACGGCAGTGCTGGCTGAGCCCGCCACACTCTGCACTTAGCGGAGCTACAGGGCGCAGACCTTGAGCGGGCAGGGTGGCAGCATGGGAGGCGGAGGCGGAAAGGGAGCCAGGTGTGCAAACCCCACGTGATGAGCGGGACAGCCGGTCAGCGTGGTGCTTGGAAGCCTTTGGATGTGGGAGCCTGAGGAACTGAACCCTTGCGTCTCACCTCTAAGGTGACACAGGTGGGGGGAGAAGCCCGGACCCCTGGCCCTGTGCAGGCTCTTCCCAGGGTCCCCCAACCCCCGAGCACCCCTCGCCCCTCAAGTTCCGCGCCCAGCAGCTGCTGCTTTGGTAGAACCTGAGTCTGAGATCTAAGTTGAGTTTCAGCATGGGGAGCTTCATGGGTGCCACTGAGGCAGGGCTGGGGGTGGGAGAAAGGGGCCTGTGCTGGGCAGAGAAGGAACAGGAACTCTCACTGCCTTCAGGCTTGGCAGCAGGAGCCAACGGTCTTGTCACTGCATGCAGAGGCTCCGTCTATCAGCGTGGGAGTGAAGCATCCCCACTCCTCGCGAGGACTACAAGTCTTGTCATTTGTCGGTGATCTCATTTTGGTCATGATTTTTCTCCACACCTTCCCTCGTACCAGACCCTTCTTTAGAGATACTGACAAAATAGACCTATTTGAAGCGAATTGTATTTACTTAATAAGTATTTCCTGAAGTCGACGCATACCTGCCTTGAGTATTTCCTGAAGTCAACCCACACCTGCCTTGAGTATTGCCTAAGCCTACGCACACCTGCCTCTGAGGTGGTCTTGATGCGTGCTCCTCCCAGAGGAGACCCTAGACAAGGACTTGAGGGCAAGAGGCTTCAGTGGAAAGTGATCCCTGGAGAGAAGCAGCCGCTTGCTGGCACAGAGGGGTGAGGGATGGGGTGAGCAATGGTGCCCAGCAGGCAAGTGATAGCTGCGGTCCACTGCAGCCTAATCCCAGGACAGGACTCCAGGAGGCAGCATGGAACCCAGCCCAGAATTGCCCTCATGAAGGGGCAAGGAGGCTGGAGCTCATCCGCAGGTCCACATCAGTTCTGGCCAGAGCTGCTTGCAAGGCTGCTTCCAGCCTGCCCCACGTGCCACTGTTTAACCCCTGCAACCTCAAGACGTGCCCCAGGGAGTCACAGGCGTGGCAGTAATCAGCCACATGGGTGCACGCTGAGAGGATTCAAGCACAGACCGCCCCTCATACACAGGTGTTCGTGGTTTAGGGAGGAGAAATGGACAATGTCAGTGTGCTTTGGGGCTGGACGCAGTGGCGGACAACTAAAATCCCAACACCTAGAGAGGTGGAGGTGGGAGGCTGGCTTGAGCCTAGGAGTTGGAGGCTGCAGCGAGCCACGATCCCACTGCTACACTCCAGCCCGGGCCACAGAGTGAGACCCTGTGTAAAAAAAGTGCTTTGGTGACAAGGAGCAAGGGCTGTGAACACACAGAGGGGCTACTAACCCAGACTGGGCTGCCGGCTGGGGGATCCGTCTGTAAGAAGACGCCGCCACGTTCATCAGAGGTTAGTGGCGAAGGCAGTGTGGGGAGGAAGACCGCTTACGGGAGTGGTGTGCAGGGCTCTGGAGGTCTAAGAGGATGGGAGTAGGGGACTGTGTGTGGGAGGCCTGCAGGGCCAGGTGCTGGTGGGCTTTGTAGGTCGTGTGGATAACTTCTTGGCCACAGGACGTCGTTGAAGAGGTTCGAGCTAGGAGCCCACAGAGTCAGGCTGGCCTGTGGTAAGTGGACTGTGATGCCGGAGCAGGGCTGTCCCGGACCCACGTGAGACCCTGAGCAGGCTGACCACCTAAAGACTGCCATGCACATTCAGGCAGGACATGATGCAGGCTGAGCTGAGGACCCAAATAATGGATGCAGGCAGATTTAGCATGAACACACTGTTGTGAATTAAAGATTTCCAGGAGCAAATGCTGAGCCAGAAACTCCTCTCTCAGTGGCAAAATTAATCCAGGAACCTCTCCAA
The DNA here is from genome assembly GCA_004027715.1 of Plecturocebus donacophilus. Classification (NCBI taxonomy): domain Eukaryota; kingdom Metazoa; phylum Chordata; class Mammalia; order Primates; family Pitheciidae; genus Plecturocebus; species Plecturocebus donacophilus. Next base: position 5,762 of record PVKP010017165.1, read on the forward strand.
TGGGACCCTAACGTACGCAGATGCAAGGCCATCAGAAATGAGGCATTACCAGGAAACGTGGGCTCCTGTTCCAGGAAACGAGCTGTTGGGAGGCCACCTGTGACTCTGTGATGATTTCAAAGTAATTGGTTCTGCAGGTCATGAAGACCTTGTACCCAGGACAGCCTTGAAGTAAGTATACTAATAGCAGCTCACTGTTGCTCAGAGAGTACATAGGGTGCCTTGTGGCATCCTTCACTGGAACACGAAAGACATCACCTTCAAGACAAGAGGTGAAGCAAGAGTCCTGCCCGTGTGATGCGAGCCTTCCGAGGCAGGCTCCCTCCCTCCAGAGAAAGCGGCAGGAGCAGTGTGTGTGGGATTTGCTGCAATTTCTCCCTACCAGCTCTGATTCCCACTGAGCAATGCTGGTCCCCTCCGCTCCTTGGGTGTGATGGTCCCTGGTTGCTGGGCTCCTGGCCAGTTTCTGAAGGAAGAGCGTGAAATCCCCATCTCTGAAAACAGTGCTTCAACAGCTCCTCCTTGATTTGTCCAGGCATTTTGGAGTTTGAGGAGTCTGGTCCTACAGAGAATCAGGCTGGGCTCTCCGCAGCAGAAACTCGAAGACACCAACTCTTTCTCTCCAGAGGCACTGCAGTGTCACATCTTCCCAAAGAAACCTGAGTCTTTTGGACAAAATAAAATATTCGTGCATTTGGAGGACTTTTAGGACCCAGAGTCAGGAGCAAGATGAAATCCTAGAAATTTAAATCTGGAGCACTGCAGATACTGAGGAGGTGAGTGGCTGCAGCCACCATATCAGTTCATCAAGGAGAATAAAATAAACACCCTATGTCGGTTTCATATGTGATAGGGATGGAGTTATTGTGAATCTCGGAGGATTAGCTCCTAGACTCATGGGCGGAGCACATGCAGCTTACAGAAACAATGGGCAGGCTTGTGTCACTGGAGCCTCTGTCCTTCCCCCATAAAATGAGGAGTGTGAGGCTGCCTGGGCCCCCTCGGGAGTGGGAGCAACCACAGCGTGGGAGAAGGGGGGGACCAGGGCTGTGGGTGCTCCCACCAGCTCTCCCTCCCTGGGTGGACCCTCGGCAGTGTTGAGGGCTCCTGGAGGTTGCATGTACGTCAGAGAACCAGTGAGAGGACCCCTGGCTGGGCTGACTCCTCGCTGATGGGGTCGGGAGCTGTTTCTCACGCCGCCCTCTCTGGTGTGTGGTCCTGGCTTGATGCTCATGACACACATCCCCCCGTCTTCTGGCCCAACGGTGACTTCAGGTCCCTAAGGCACCATCAGCGCAGCTGTGAGGCTGAGTTCCAGCCAACAGTCTCTGAACCACTGAATGGAGTAGGGTCTCTCTTCCACCCCAAAAACCAGTGTACGGCACTGTGAAGTGAGGACAGATACAACTTCCGTCATATGGAGCCACTGGAGTGTGGGGGCTGTGGACAGAGCAGACCCTGCCTTCACTGGCACACGGGAGCGAGAGGGCAGCAAGAGAGAGAAAGTGGCAGTCATGGGAGGTGAGGGGTGGGGGTGAGAACGCTGAGGGGGGCGGGACACGGGGCCGCACCCCAAACACGTGCTCTGCCACCTTGCTGGTCCCCCTGCTAACGTCTGGGAAACCACAGTGAGCTAGAACACAGGCGGACAGGGACCGAGGCTGGGTTCTAACCTGACCCACAGAAGCCACATCCACTGCCGGGCACCCTCTGTAAACACACAAAGGTGCATGGACAGCTAATTTGTCGTGTCATGATGGGCTACACAAGAAAAATGCCTTAAAAGGCAGGAATCTTCTCAGAGCCCAGCGGCCCCACATTATCAAGATAGGATCAGGTTTCCCGTGGGGCGCAGTGGCTTACACCTGTAATCCCAGCACTTTGGGAGGCCAAGGTTTGGATCACCTGAGGTCAGGAGTTTGAGACCATCCTGGCCAACATGGTGAAACCCATCTCTACTAAAAATACAAAAATTAGCCTGGCATAGTGGCGGGCACCTGTAATTCCAGCTACTCAGGACGCTGAGGCACAAGAATTGCTTGAACCCAGGTGATGGAGGTTGCAGTGAGCCGAGACTGCACCACTGCACTCCAGCCTGGGGGACAGAGTGAGACTCCATCTCAAAAAAAAAAACAAGATAGGATCAGGTTTCCAGTGGAACCAATGCTCATAAGAGTGGACCCTGCCCACACCCAGCAGCTGCCAGCAGCTGACCTGCAGCATGTTCTGCCCCTGGGCATTGCCACTGTATTCAGCCATGAAATCCTGCTCCAGGGTCTGCCTGAGTGCTAAGGATATTTAGCAGCACAATATTCAAACTGCTCCTGCAGGCGAACGCGTGTGCCAAGGCTGTGAGTTGGGCTGGCAGAGGAAAGGCACTAAAAATACAGAAGAAGGAGGGGGTGGTGGCCACTCCGGACTTCCAGCAGCACCAGCGGCGGCCAATCGGGGCCTGGCGGGGGGTGCTGGGCTGGAGCGGGCTCTGCAGGCTTCTGGCGGAAAATGTTGGGAGGCCATGGGCCTGGATTTTGCTGCCACACAGATACACGCCGGTGGCATCATTTCCAAATGCACAGAAAGCACAGCCGGTGAAAACAAGGTGAAATTCCCACGGAAACCTTCAAACGTGGGGCTGGGAAAGGCTGTGGTCTCTTGGCTGTTGCAAAAAAGGTTCTTGTGTTGAAACAACAGCCTTTTATAGATTTCCCCCATGGCATCCTGTTCTCTGACGGTATTTATGATGCACTTTGGGTTAGCTGGAGCCTCGCTAGGCTTTTTACCACATGCTTCCCACTGGCTGCTCCAGGTTCCCCGCTCCCAGGTTCTAGGTCTGGGGTCCTTTCCGACACTCCCCTTCCCCCCATATCCTGCCGTCTAACGCAGTCACATCGTGCTCTCCCCCTCAGCCACATCTTTTGGACCCTCTCATTCTTTCATCCACACACCTCAACATCCTCCACCAAAGTTTTGCTTCTCCAAAGTCCTATTTACCTGGTTTGGGTAACTCAATCAGCACAAACTTTTATTCTCTATGCATTGCTAGAAAGCCAGCGCCACCCTTCCTGAACGTGAGAATCCAGAATCTGGCCACGTAAGGTCCGATAGGGCAGTCTTATCCATCTGCAGAAAACCCAGAATCTGGCCACGTAAGGACCTATAGGGCAGTCTTACCCATCTGCAGAAAACCCAAAGTTACGAGAGAGATGTATGAAACCAGTGTCATATTGAAACGGAGGTTTGCCAACTGGAAAATGCCCTAAGCATAATTATTCTTTATTTAACGTTGAGAGTGCAGCAGTATTATTCGGGTAAGAATGTAGGTAGGTAGACTTTTGTGGAGCCAAGAATTTTGCTCAAAGTCGATAAGGTGACACCCGCCCAGGAGGGCTCGACAGGTGCCCCAAGATCGCCTTCCATCTGCCCTGCTCACCATCCTATCCACAGGGCACCCTGACAACACTGAAGGTGACTTGGACAGGCCACTAATGTAAACATGATTGATAACAAAATCAAGAATCAACATCGCCATGAGGGGTAGGAGCTCCAGACTGAAACCAGAGGTGTGCTGAGCGTCTTGCAAGAACTGATGTGCCCGTGTTTCCTAAGTTTGCATCCACCAACACTGCAATGGGGGGCCGGAATCGCCACGGTGAGGGCGTTGCACCGTGATGTTGGCACTCTGTGAGTCAGCTCCTTCTGCTTTTGGAAATCTGCCACAGTGAGGGCATGTACACCACGGACACTGGCGTGCTCTAAGGCGGCTCTCTTTCTGCTTTCTGGAGAGCCAGTTGCAAGACATTTATTGAGCACCCCACTGAGTGAAACTGTTTATACCCTAAAGCAAGTGAGTCGCTTCACTAGTTCTTCACCATCTAATGTGAAATCTCTACAGAATTTCAGTCTGTCCCCCAGTCTGCTTTGGTACCTGAAATGTGTCTTGGTACCTCGCCTTACCCGTTAAGTGCTAGAGCAACAGAACATGACACCCCGCCCCCGCTCTGGAGCAGGGCAAGCCTCGTGCTGGATGGTGGGTGGGAGGTGACACTGCTGCTCCCCGACCCAAGGACGGCACAGGATATCTTGAACCAGAGGCCACCACGTGTACGTCTTTCTATCCAATGACTGTTGGTTTGCTGAAATGTTTCACCACTGGCCAGCTCTGTGAACTTGGGTAGTCACATCGCCTTTCTGAGCCTTTTCAGAATCACTACTTAGAAACTATGGACAATAATACTAATTCCAAAGTATCATACAATTACCGGTAAGTGTGAGAATGATTTGCATTTATTGATTTGCCTGTGAGTTTTTAGTGCCAACTAATCACTCTTCCATAAAATACACCAGAATATCACATTATTTGTGTGTGATAATGTAAGTAAAATACAGTTCTGAGAAGCAGTTAAAATTTTAAACATTGACCAAGATGGTTTGCCTACGTCTTAGCTTATGCAGAAGTGATAATTTATAGATGGGTGTATAGCGAATTTATCCAATGGACGCTGTCATCTGTGTGCCGGCACCTTAACTGAAGGTGTCATGGGCCTGGCCTGGCCTGGACTCAGGAGCGTGAGGGTGCAGTGGTGGTGTGAGGGCAGCAGCTAGCACGTCAGGCACTCAGTGTGCAAGGCACGGATCGCGGCCCCAACATGCATGATCGAGCTGCAGCTTCCCACTTCATCCTCACGACGCTCCTGCCATGGCCGACCACTACTGCTGCACAGCAAGAAACGTGCCTGGTCTCTGTCCTGGGTTCCTAGGAGGTAACATCTGAGCCTGTGGGATTTCCTGAGTGACAGGAATTTCTTACTCAAGGTAGTCCCTAGGCCTCTTAGGGTCTGCCTGGGCCCGGCCACATCAGAAAGGCCAACCATGTGATTACAGGGTGGGGCCACGTGGTGTAGCTGACCTTTGACCTCCCAAAAGCGAGGCGGCTTGACATGGAGCTCAGCACCTGGGCAGTGAGCCAGCAGTCATCCCCACAGAAGGAGGCCCTGGTGAGAACTCACGGACGTGTAGGAGGGGAAGTGCCCCTTTCACAGGGACGGGGCAAGGGAGCCCCGCGTCAGGACCCTCCTGACCTCGCCCGGCCCTGGGTGCGTCTCCACTGGCAGGTCCTCAGTATGGCCTGGGTAGCAGAGCTGCAGCTGTGAAGACAGAGCTTTTCTGAGTTCTGCGCGTCGTTCTAGTGAACTCTGGGATCCCTAGACTGCAGGCAGGAGTGAGAGCGGCCTGGGGAGCCGCAGACTTGTTGCTGGCATTGAAGCAAGGGCCATGTGGGCAACTATGTCCTTTAACCTCCAGACTCTGATGCCAGTGCGGGGGGCTCATGCCGGGACTGCATCATGGCCCACGCGAGTATCCCCTCGCCCCTTCTGGTGGGGAAACCGAGACTGCAGACAGGAAGCAGCCAGCACGCTCCTCCCTCTAGGTTGCAACACGGGTGAGCCAAGCCCTGGCGGTGCAGCCCTGAGCCACGCTGCAGAAACGTGTGTGTTCTGTGAACATGCTGCTTTCTCCGGATCACCCTGTTAGAGCACGCCAAAGACCACGAGAAACGCGGTTCCCACGAGGACGCCTCCCTGGAGAACGGGAGGAGTCTCCTGTGTGGTGATCTGAGGTTTCCTTTTGGTTTAATGTACGAGAGCACACAGGCCACATTAAATGGTGCTTTTTTCAATCTCATCCCAAAACAATAAAAATAGGAGATCCCAGTAGACACAGGAGTGTTCAAGAAAAAAAAATACCATAATGAGCTAACAGAAACGCTTCATTTGACGCAGAAGTGAGCTCGCTGGCAGCCGCACCACGCCGGCCTCTTCCCGTTTGCTCTCGTGAGCTGGCTTTCCTGGGCCACCGAGAGCAGGATGTGTTTTCTCTTACGCTGTGTTGAAGGCAAGGAATCTGTTTATTTATTTGCATTCATTTCCCATGGATACAGGCAGATCTGTGAGTTGAGCTTTAACTCAAAAAAGTGCCCACGGATGCGCTGATGCACTTTCAGCCGGGGCCGTGCAGAGGCCTTGCTGTGACGGTGTCTGCTGCATCCTGAACCGGTGATTACAGCCCCCGAGAACCTGACATTACGCTGCTCTTTGAGTCTCATCCAGGCATAATGTGCTGCTCTGCTGAAAGGCTGGTGCTGGGGGAAGACGCGGAGGGCGGCCCCACAGCCATTAGGAGGCCATCATGCAGCCAAACCCACACTTCCCGCAGCCAGCAGCAGGCAGCCCGGTGGAGGGGGCGATTAGAAGCCAGGCCCAGCCCTCCCCTGTAGCAAGCGCGGAGAAAGCCTGTTGGGGAACGGCTTCCACAGGCAGGGGCAGCCTGGCACACTGAAGAGCAGAGACTTTGTGTTCATCTAAACACGTCGACTTCTTAGGGTAAACTGCCAGCAGTGGCGTGGGCGCAGCGTCCCTCGGGTGACGCAGGCGCCTTCCACCCTCATAAGACTGATCACGCGTCCCTCTCGGCCACCCAGAGAATGGAGTCAGGATGGCTGAGCCAGCATCTGTGTCCCCGCCTGTCATTCTCTTGGGGTGCAGCCTTGCTTTCTCTGGGTGCTCTGAGCCTCGTCCAGGCAGCCCTGATGCAGTTTCATGGCGAGGCCCTAAAACTCACGCAGTGGAGAGAGAGGGACCCTAAAGACGGGCTTCCAGTGACAATGGCAGATGTGGAAGAGGCCAGCTCTTGCTGTGTCTTCCTTACCAGGAGTTTCTTGTGGGCCTGGGCAAAGCGGCACTGCCCCAGGGAAGCCCCTGATGGCTCAGGCTTCCATGGAGCCCACGCCCTCCGAAACCTACAAAAGGCGGCTGAGAAAGAGTGACGTAGCCTCGCAGAGCCCCGCCGCCAGTCAAGGTTGGCTTTGGAGGAACAGGACACATCTCCAGTCATCTGTCTCCTACACACAGTGCACCTGTCGCTGTTTCGGAGACGAAAAGCATTTCTGACTGCGAGGCTGACGTGGAGGTCAGAGAAGCTCTGCTCCAAAGTACAGTATGAGGGGCAATGACAGACCAAGCCTACTGGCCATGCTGGGTTCAACCCACGAAGAAAGGAAACTCCATGATAACGACGGCCGACCACCTGGATAGAGAAATCAGCGTGAACCGAAGAGCGCATCCCAGTAACGCCAACGCTTGCTGTGATTAACCCAGGCAGAGACGCGGCAGGGAGGACCCAGGTTGCCACTGGGATGTGGGTGGACCGTGTTGTGTGTGGTGTTTGCTCACCTAGCGACTGTCCTTGACCCCAAACAAAATCTCACACATGCCGCCTTCTGTTCTTTCCCAGCGTAGGACGAGACCCGAGCTTTTGCATGCCTGGGTCTGCGTTCTCTCCGAGGATGTCAAAGCAGATGTTTACACCCTGAGGTTCATCTGTGGAATATGCAGCGTGACTCAGGGTGAAATTGCAGAACGAGATAAATTGGCTGAAACCTGCTCCAACGTGGGTTCTTAGGCTCAGCTGGAGCTTTTCCGTATTCCTATTTAAAGTGGCGAATCCCCTGTTAGCCCCACAGCCGTGTGGTCCCGGTGAGGAAATGCTCAGAGGGGTCTGTCCAACCCAATGGCCTCACGGAAGCCAGTTCCCTCCTGTCTTAAACGGTCCAATTTTTGGTTTTTAGATCCAGCAACCTGATTATCCGGAGCATCTTTTTTATATACCTGTTTGACTTTTGTGATACATTTTAATGTCATTTAAAAATTGGGTTTCAGAATTGGTTTTGGCCAGGTGCAGTGGCTTGCACCTGTAATCCCAGCACTTTGGGAGGCCAAGGCGGGCAGATCACCTGGGGTCAGGAGTTCGACACCAGCCTGGTCAATATGCGGAAACCCTGTCTCTGCTAAAAATACAAAAAGTAGCCGGGTGTGGTGGTGCACACCTGTAACTCCCAGATACTTGGGAGGCTGAGGCAGAAGAATCACCTGAACCTGGAGGCGGAGGTTGCAGTGAGCCGAGATTGCACCATTGCACTCCAGTCTGGGTGACAGAGCAAGACTCGGTCTCAAAAAAATAAAAATAAAATAATAATAAAAATTGGGCTTCCGGAGGGCACATCTTGACATTTTAGAATCAGTTTCTGATGTGGCTAAAGGAATCAGTTTCTGACACAGTTGCTAGCTCCCCGGGGTCCCTGAAGCAGTTCCCAGGCATCTCAGAGCTGCAGTCCCAATTGCACTCCAGAGCCTCCCGAGGCCCGAGGTCCCTCCTGCTCCTCCCTGAGTCACTCCCCTTCTCCGCGGCTCAGCACCTAGCTGTCCACTCGACCTCCTTTCAAGCCACCACCAGATCCTGGAGCAGCCAGGGTGCCATCCTGTCCTACCTACCCTTACAAAAATCCCCCAGTCTATCTATGGAGATGGCCTGCCCACAGTCCTCCTCCACGTCTTCCCCAGAAGTTGTTTAGAAACGTGATGAGTTTCCTTCTGAAACACACGCAGAGGCTGAATCAGAGCTGAGTCCCCTGCCTGGCCCTCCCCTGGCTGTTGTGTTCCCTCCTGTCCTGTACTCCATTTTCTGGGCCCAACCTTGGGGACCCTTCTCACTCTTTCCAGTGCGGACTTGCTCTCAGGCCTGAGGGCTTTAGGACACACGTCCTCCGCCCACCTCCTAATTCCCCACCAACCACATCTCAGCCTTCTCTTTCCTGGGGGGATGGCCCTCCCCTGAAGAGGCTCCCAGTGTAACTCGGGCCTCCATCTACCCTGGGGAGGTGGGAGCCTGACCTGGTGCATCTGGGAGGAAAGCTAGGCATGTTTATCCAGACCCTCCTTTCTCCTGGGAGTGAGGAGCCCAGGAAGCGCAACCCCCCAACTCTGTCACACCACAGGGACTGAGGGCCACGTGGGCACGCCTGCCACAGCTACCACGGCTGTGCTCTGAGGCTCAGGGAGCAGGCACCTGGCTCGCACAGAGGGCATCCTGCAGCCTGTACTTGGGAGCAACCATCTTACTTTGCTGAAGCTGCAATAACAAAACATCTCAGACGGAGGATTCTTAAACACCAGCGACATGCTGCTGACCGCTCCGGAAACTGTGAAGTCCAAGATCAAGGTGCTGGCAGGTTCCGTGGCTTTTTTCTGCTTCATGAATGGTGCCTCTTTCATAAGTCATTCATCCCACGTACACATGTTCTGTCCTCCTGACCTAATCCCCTCCCAAACCTCCACTTCTTGTTCCTACTGCATTGGAGGCTAGGTTTCAGCACAGAAACTGGGTAGAGCTGGAACCCTGGCCTCCATCCTTGGAAAGGTGCTCAGATTCTGGGTGAGGCTTCCTCAGAGAGCCTGGAAATGTTCAAACGGCCCCTCCCAGAGCAGCGGCTTCTGACCTCTGGCACTTCCTGCTGCAGGCATTAGCACTGTTTGCGTGTGCTTGTATTTGCATATAGCGAGCTTCGCCCGCTGCAATGCACACCACGGGAGAATGGGGATAGGGCTCGGCTGTGTCCCCACCCAAATCTCATCTTGAACTGTAATCCCCATAATCCTCACATGTTGAGGGAGGAAACTTGGGAGGTGATTGGATCACGGGGGCAGTTCCCCCATGCTGTTCTCGTGATAGTGAGTGAGTTCTCACCAGATCTGATGGTTTGATAAGTGTTTGACAGCTCCTCCTTCACACGCTCTCTCCCCTGCCTGCTTCCCCTTCCACCATAACTGTAAGTTTCCCGAGGCCTCCCAGCCATTCAGAACTGTGTCAATTAAACCTCCTTTGTTTATAAATTACCCAGTCTTGGAAGGTTCTTTTCAGCAGTGCGAGAACAGACTAATGCAGAGAGGGATGCATCTCCTCTGTTCAGAACTGACACAGGGTGTCTGAGCTGGCACCAGCTGCAACCCGCAGAGGCCTCCATGTGAACTCAGCTAGCCGTCTACCCTTTCCCAGGTCAGGGCCTTTGTGTGTGTGGCTCCTCCCACCCTAGATGGCGATCCCACCTCTGAGCCCATTCACACCTGAGGGACCCACCTAGCCCTGCAACCAGCACAAGCCTTCCCAGTCTCCTGCTCTCTGAGCTGAGGGCCCACTGGGAATGGGAGAGGTCCCTGGATTCCGGGGCCTGCCCACTGTGTGTGGCCTAGAGCCTGCCTTTGTAACACTCCCTTCTTCTGTTCCATTAGGGTCAAAAGATGATCGCAGATAAGGAAGGGATCCTGGAGAAGGCAGAGCTGTTCCCCTTCATGTGACGGCGATGATGACGAGGTGACAATGACAGTAATAATGATGCCGGTGACGATGTGAATCATCCTTTACTAAGCACACGTCTGCTTTGGGCATGGGATAAGTTCCTTACCCATGTGTTCTCTCCTTGCTCTGCTTGTCCCTAGCTGTAGGAGATGGCTGATGTGTGAGGATGTCAGACAGCCATGTGCAAGCCCAGCGGCTAGGGAGCAGCAGGACCCAGCGGAAACCAACCTCTGAACCCAGTCTGCGTTTCCCAAGGGGCCTGGCTCCTTTGGGAAATGCCAAGTGTCCGGGCAGAGGGTGGACTGTAAGGGATGAACAGGCCTTTGTGATGTGCACCAGGCTGGGACCACAGTTAACTTGTTCAAGCAGAAGGGTGAGTTGGTAAAAGCCCAGATTCTCTCCTCTGTCTCTCCTGTGACTCTTTCATCTGCGTGCCCTGGGTTTATACATATGAATGCCCATATGTGTGTACATGCATGCGTGCATAAATGCACATGTATGTATTCATGTACATGTGTACACATAGGTATAATATGCACCCATGCAGGTGTATACACATGTATTCGTGCATGTGTGCATGTGCATGTGTAATGCATGTGTACATTCAGATTCATGTTTTTATGTGTACATGTATATAGGACTCAGTGGCCGTGGAGCGCTGCTCTCCAGCCAGATCATTTCCTTTGCTCCTGGAGCCTGGGAGAGGCCGCCTCTGGCTGCTTTTGTGCAGCATAAAATGACATGTTTTGTCACGGTGTCTGGGAAGCTGGAGAAGGAGCACGCCCATCAGGACCCCCGCCGAGCCCCAGGTGCCCGGGTTTCCGGATACCGAGATTTCCTCCTCCCAAGTCTCCCACTGGGTGTTCTGCAAAGTCTTTTCCTGCTCCTAAGACCCTCCTGCTACCAGCCCCTCCCCGACTTCTCACTTTTCCTGCTCTTCCATCACCCAAGTCTGGCGTCCTCTCCCAGGCATGAGCCGGCCTTGCCCGGATCCCGTGGTGATGACTCCCAGTGGGTGCTGTGCACTGCCTCAGGCCCCCGGCAGATGGCTCTCCTGAGCCCAAGGCTCCAGGGGTCCCCGGCCCTCCAGGTCCCTCCCCGGCCCCCTTCCCGCCCCTGCACCACCCTCCACAGCGGGGCTGCCCCTCCAAGCTCCTGGTGTCAGTGAACTACCTGCGGGCCCACTGCTCCCAGACCTGCACCCCAGGCCAGAGGCCCCGTGCTCCAGCCCGATGGGTTCCAGCCGCCCTCTGGGCATTTCCCCCGGGACGCCAGGGAGACACCACATCTCTCCCAACGATCCTGTCTCGGTGAACGGCCTTCGTCCCAACCTACTTCTAACCAACCGCTGGGCGTACCCACCTCAACCCCAGACTGCTCTCAAAAGAGGCTCCTCGATGGACAGCCTGAGCTGCGCGCTGAGCAATGGACACTCTCTGGCTGCCACGAGGGTCGTTAGGAAACAAGTCACTTCCGAAAGCAGCACAACCGTGCAGGCATCTGCTCCTTCCCTGACGTGGCTGAGAGTAACGCGCCTCGTTAGCACATTCAAAACAGTGGCAGGAAATGACACGGGCGCGCTAACAAGCCTGTGGGCAGCTCGGCGTGGGGTCGCTTTTCCTCCCATGCAGCTCCCTGGGAATTCTTCAACACGCGTTCTCCCAGAGCAGCAGGGGCGCGGGGCGGGCCCCTCCGGAGCGGGCAACGTGTTCTTATTCTAATTATGCTGGTAATTAGAGCGCAGGTCTGTGAACCTCAGGCAGCCACGTTCCCGCCTCAGGACGCGCGCAGGAGGAGAAGTGGGTCTGAAGCTTTCCTGCTGCCCAAGGCTGTTTGCTGCTGTGGCGCAGGGACCTGAAAAACAAACCCACCTGTGGATTTGCGTGCGTGTTTCCTTGGCTCGTCATAAATTGCTGGTGTCCAAACCACTGTTTTGTGTTCTGTATGTATTGAAGCAAACGACGAAGGGCTTTTTCCTCTTTCTCATTGTGATTTGAGTTTTGCAGTGTGCCAGAACTGGCATTTCATTGTTTCCACTAAAGCTTGGAATCGGAGACCGATGATCTAAAGGAACAGTACGGGGAGTGCATTTGTTTAGTTTAATTCTGTGAGGTCTGCATTTGTCTGTGCGTTTGAATAGGGCGTATGTCTTCGGTTGAGCAATGGATTCCTCCATATCAAAATTGCCAAATATAAACTGAGCCAAATAAACAAGTTGATTTACAAAGCGATTTCTGCAGAATGAATGATAGCCTTAACTAATTGCCAGAGTACTTTCTATACATCTTACATTTACAAGAATGAATTCATCCATTTTGAAGAATGAGGGTAAATAAATATTCCACGCTCTGAACAAACCTGGGAAAGACCTGGGCATGGAAATCCAATCTCTTGTCATCACCATCAAAAACCATGCTGAGATGTCCTATAAGCTCGGTGTGGGTCACATGCTTTGGGTGATAAGAGATGTCAAAGGTCTCTGTTCTCCATGGTTCCCAAGCTAGTGAAACACAAGTGCACATACCTGTATACTGAATGTCAGGACGCCTATGCTAACTGCAGTAGATAACCAATGTATAGCCCAGGGCTCACAGGGTGTCAGAGGAAGTGGTCTTGTTCCAGACCCAGGAAGATCTTGGATGTCTATCTTGCTCTACCTGACTGTTTTTAAAAAATATCCTTACTAAAAAATAATTCTTGAGATTATCACATTATGTCTATTTTCTATTATATCTAAGCTATATAAAATTCTCTAGGCAAATATCTGGAAGAAAAATAAAAGCTTCTAAAATGCTTCCTTATTGAAGGAACAAATAGAAAACTTAGTGTTGGAAAAAATTAACCCTAATATCAGAAACAGTTAAGAACTGCAATCAGTGAAATGTAGGTGAAAGGCAGGATCTATAAGAACAGTGAGAATACTCAGCCTGGACCCTCAGCAAAGATGGAAGACTTCTTGGTTCCAGACGTGGAAGGACATTTTGGTTTAATCATTAGTTGACCACTAAGATAACTGAGCAGAGACTTCAGTGGCCACATATGATTAAAAAAATTACAGACTATAAAATTTGTTTAGGAAATTTACTAAACAAAGAACAATGACAAACCTGGAGGAAAGGGAAGAGTCTGATTTCCAGAGTTGGCACATTATATCACATAAAATGTCTAACTCGCAACAGAAAGCTATCAGACAAGGAAAGAGGCAAGAAAGTGTGACCTGTGCACAAATAAAAGGGTATTTGATACAAACTATCCCCGGGGAAACCCAGACATAAAACTTTTTAGACAAAGCCTTTAAATCTGCTGTTGTAAATATGCTCAAAGAACCAATGGAAGGTATGAGAACATTGTCTCAACAAATCCAAAATATCAATAGAGAGACAGAAATTACAAGAAAATAACCAAATAGCAAGTCTGGAGTAAAAACTACAATAACTGAAATTAAAATCTCAGCAGAAGGAACCAATAGTGGACTTCAGTACGTTACAGATTGGCAAACTTAGAGATACATCAATTGAGATTATTCATTTGAGAAACAGAAAGAAAATGAAGAGAAATAAACAGCACCTCAGAGACCTATGGAAAATGAAAATGAACATAGGTGTAATGGGAGTCTCAGAATGAAAGGAAAGACAGAAAGGGGAAGAAAGAATATTTGAAGAAATAATGGCAAAAAAACTTGCCAAACTGAATAAAAACATTAATCTATATAACCAAGGAGCTCTCTAAGTTCTAAGTAAGGTATCTTTCAACAAAGATAAATTTTCAAAGAAACTCTTGAAAGCAGCAACAGGGAAGTGCTTCATTACATATGAGGGATTCTCAATAAGATCAACAGCTGGTTTTACAACAGAAACTATAAAGGCTAGACGGCAATGGAATAACGTTTATAAAATGCCAGAAGAAAAGAAAGTCAAGTAAGAATTCTGTTTCCAGCAAAACTGTTCTTCAAAACTGAAGGAGAAATTAAGACATTCCCAAATAAACAAAAACCTGAGAGAGTTTATCACTATCAGATCTGCCCTACAAGAAATACTAGAGTCTTTCAGGTTGAAATGAAAGAACATTAGACTGAAACTCAAATCCAAATAAAGCATTTTTTTTTCTAAAGTACCACCAGTAAAGGTAACATTCTAAAGTACCACCAGTAAAGGTAAATATAAAGCACAGCATAAAAGTATTTTTTGTTTGTACCCTTTTTCTCCTGATTTAAAAGAAAATAGATAAAGTAACAATTATAGATCTGTGATGACAGCCATGTAATCTGTAAAGAGGCCAACTAGAGGACAATGACAGCATAAATGAGGGAGGATGAAGCTAAGAGGAGCAAAGCTTTGTGTACAATGAGAATTAAATTGGTATTAATCCAAACAAGATGATTTTAAGATATTAATGGTACTCCTCAATCAACTACTAAGAAAACAACTCAAAAATATACTAAAAGAAACAAGGGACTTAAAATTGTATACTAGAAAATATACAGTTAGCACAAAAGGTAATAATAATGATGGGATACCGGAACCCAAGAGATGTAAGGCATATAGAAAACAATTAGCAAAATGGCAGATGTAAACCAGATCTTATAAATAACTACATAACATATGAATGAATTAAATGCTTCAGTCAAAAGTTAGATATTGGCAGGATGAATTAAAATGACATGATTCAACTATGTGCTGTCTGCAGTGATATACTTTATTTCCAAAGACATAAGTAGGTTGAAAGTGAAGGTATGGAAAAAGATATACTGTCCAAACAATAACCAAAAAAGAGCTTGCATAGCTATACTAAAAATAAACTTTAAGACAAAATTGTTACTAAAGACAAGGTAGGATAATTTTAATGATAAAAAGATCAATCTATCAAGAAGATATAACAGCTATTGACAATATGCATTTAAAAACAGAGGCTGAAATACACGAAGCAACAACTGACAGAATTGAAGGTAGAAGTAATAATGATACTCGAAGACTTCAACATCTGACTTTTAATAATGAATAAAACAATTAGACATTAGATCAATTGATAAACAGAAAGTCTAGAAAACACTATAAATCAACTAGACCTAACCAATATGTACAGAACATTTTATCTGACAGCAGAATACACACTCTTCCCAAGTAACCACAGAACACTCTTTAGAACAGACTAAATGTTAGGCCATAGTGCATTTAGTCATTCTAAATTTATTGATTTAAATTCTTTTAAAATGATTTAAATTTAAATTTAAAATTCAATAAATGTAAAATGATTATAACAATAAAGAGTATGATTTCTGATCACAATGGAATTAAATCAATAACAGAAGGAAATTCGGGAAAATTAAAAGGTGGAAACAAACTTGTACCCTCCTAAATAACCCGTGAGTCAAAGAAGAAATCACGAAGGAAATTAGGAAGTACACTGAGATGACTGAGAACAAGGGCACAGCATACCAAAACTTACGGATGTAGCTAAACCAGTGCTTTTCAAAGTATTTACAGCTGTAAACGTGTACCTTCTATTAAAAAGAAAAATTTCAAATCATTGAGCTAACACTCTTATCTTAACACATTGAAAAATCTCGAGCAAAATAAATCTAAAGCAAGCAAAAGGATGAAAATAGTAAAGATGAGAGTAGAAACAAATGAAATCAGAAATTAAAACCAATAGAGAAAATCAACAAAAAGCAAAAGCTTTTCTCTTTTCAAATATCAGTAAAATTGATATACTTTAGACTGCTAAGGAAAAAAGAGAGAAGACTCAAATCACTAAAATCCGGAATGAAACCAGGGAAAATACTCTTAACATAACAAAAGTAAAGAAGATTACAAATGAATGCTATGAACAGTTACATGCCAATGAACTAGATAACTTAGATAAAATGCACAAATGCCTAGAAACAAGCTACTGAAATTGACTCAAGAAGAAATTAAAAATCTGAATAGACCTATAACAAGAGATTTAATTGATAATCAAATAATTTCCCACAAAGACCAAATGATTTCAATGGTAAATTTTACCAAATAGTTAAAGAATAATGAATACTTTTTCTTTATAAACTCTTCAAAAATACAGAAGAGAAGGGAATAATTCTTAACTCATTGTATGAGGCCAGTATTACTCTGATCTCAAAGCCAGGCAAAGACATCACAACAAAAAAGAAGTACATATACATGAAAATTGATCATACTAATAAGATAAAGAATAAATGCTACATGGTTAACTCACAAGATAAATCATTTGACAAATCCCAACATCCTTTGCTGATAAAAAAGAATCAACAAATTATGAATAAAAAGAAACTTCCTCAACCTTAGAGAAGACATACATATAAATTCACAGTTAATATCATGTATAATAATGAAATACTAAAATCTTTTCTACTAAAATCAGGAACAAGACAAAAATAGAAGTGCTTTCAACAATTTTTTTCAACATTGTACTGGATATTCCAGCTAGAGCAATTAGGTAAAGGGAGAAAAGCATTCAGATTGTAAAGAAAGAAGTAAATCCACACACAAAAAAATTAGAATAAACAAATTCTGCCATGTTTCAGGATACAAGCAAATATCAACTGTATTTCCATATACTACTAATGAACTATCTAAAAATAAAATTCAAAACCAATTACATTTACAATAGCATAAAAATGTAGCAAAATAAATGCAAGACTTGTACACTAATAGCTATAAAATGTTACTGAAAATAATTAAAGAAGACCTAAAAAAATAAAAAGACATCCAAAAATTGTTTACAGAATGGAGACTTAATAGCATTAAGATGGGAATATGCCCCTGATCTGATGCCATTAAAATCCCAGCTGGCTTTTTTGTAGACGTTTTAAGGTAATCCTAAAACATATATGGAAATGCAAGAGACCCCAAACTGCCAAGGCAATCTTGAAAAGAAAGTTGGATGATACATTTCTTAATTTCAAAACTTACTACAAAGCTAAAATAAACAAGGCAGTGTCGTCTGAGCATAAGAATAGACTCACAGATAAATGAAAGAGAATTGAGAGTCCAAAAATCAACCATCGCAGTTACCGTCAATCAGTTTTCAACCAAGTTGCCGAGACAATTCAACGGGCAAAGAATTGTCTTTTCAACAAGTAGTTCTGGGAAGACTAGCTATCCAAATGCAAAGAAATAAAGTTGGACCTTTACCTGACGCCCTATACAAAGTCTAACTGAACATGGATCAAAGACTTACACGCAAGCACTAAAACTGTAAAACTCTCGGAAGAAAACTTAGGCACAAATCTTCATGACCTTGAAGTAGGCAATGGTTTCTTAGATATGGCCACGAAAGCACAAGCAACAGAATCTTAAAAATAGATAAACTGGATATGACTGAAATCATAGTCTCCTGTCCTTCACAGGGACACCACCAAGGAAGCACAGAGACAATCTACAGAAAGGGAGAAGATTTCCAAATTATATACCTGACACAGGTCTAGTAACCAGAATATGTAAAGTACTCTTACAGCTCAACAAAAAGACCAGTCACCTAATGTACAAAATGGTCAAAGGATTTGAATAGAATTTCTTCAAAGAACATATACAAATGGCCAAGAAACATACGCAGACATGCTCAAGGTCATTAGTCATGGGGAAAATGCATATCAAATGCACAACAAGATATCGCTTCATGCCTGCCAGCTCACTATGATCAAAAGATAGCAAGTGTTGATGAGGATGCGGAAAGTCGGAATTCCAGTTCTTGGCCGGTGGGAACGCAGAACGTTGCAGCTGCTGTGGGAAACAGTATGGCAGTTCCTCAAAACTTAAACATGGAGTCACTATATGACCCAGAAATGTTCCTTGCAGGCATGTACTCAAGACGATTGGAAACAGACACAAAAAATGTGTACATATATATTTACAGCAGCATTATTCGTATCCTAAAAGTAAAAAAAAAAAAAAAAAATTCAAAGCCCCATGAGTTGATGAGTGCATAAAGCATCTTCCAGTGAGAATTCACCATTTCATGTTCCCACTCTCATCCCCCCAGCGTGTGCTGTGGTCCGTTTGCTCCCTTTCTAGGCATTCTGGAGGGTCCGAAGGGTGGCTGGTGGTTTGTGGTAGTGGTTTTATTTTGCATTGTTGTGACGACTAATCATGTTGAGCATCATTTTTTGTTTTGTTTGAGATGCAGTCTCACTTTTGTCGCCCATGCTGGAGTGCAATGGTGCCATCTGGGCTCAATGAAACCTCTACCTTCTGGGTTCAAGCGATTCTCCTGCCTCAGCCTCCCAAGCCCAAGTAGCTGGGATTACAGGCACCCACCACCACGCCTGGCGAACTTTTGTGTATTTTCAGTAGAGACAGGGTTTCACCATGCTGTCCAGGCTGGTCTCGAACTCCTGATCTCAGGTGATCTGCCTGCCGCAGCCTCCCAAAGTGCTGGGATTACAGGCGTGAGCCACCTTGCCCAGCCTGATGTTGAGTAATTTATGTGCTTACTTGCCATAGTAAAATGCTTAGTTTTTGCTCATTTTTTATTGGATTGTTTACTATTGTTGAGTTTTGACTGTTCTTTATGTATTCTGAGTATAATCCTTTGTCAGATAAATAATTTGCAAATATTTTCTCCTAGCCTTTGGCTTGCTTTTCTTTCTCTTAACACAATCTTCCAAATGGCAAAATCTTTTAATCAGGATAAAGTCTAATTTATATTCTTTGTTTAACATATCTTGTTTTGGGTGCCATTGCCAATCCTTATTTCTTTGCCTAACTAAGGTTATGAATATGTTCTCCTATCTTTTCTTCTAATGGGTATGCACTTACAAGACAGCAATCCCACTCCTGATATTTATCTAAGTGAAATGAAAACTTGTTTGCACAAAAACCTATATATGAATGTGTACAGTAGATCTTGCCGTAATCTCTAAAAGTTAGTCACCAACCAAAAGTTCTCAGTTGGGCAATGTGTATTTCTCCACACCACAGAATGCTGAGCAGCATACAAGCACCAACACGGTGACTCTCAAGTGTTTTATGATAAGAGAAAGACACCTCAGTACGTAGGCTGGGCATGGTGGCTCAACCTGTCATCCTATACTTTGGAAATCTGAGGTCACTGAATGGCTTGAGCTCAGGAGTTTGGGGCAGCCTGGGCAACATGGTGAGACCCTGTCCATACAGAAAATACAAAGATTAGCCAGTCACGGTGGCACGTGCCTGTTGTCCCAGCTACTAGGGAGGCTGAGGTGGGAGGATTCCTTGAGCCTGGGAGGTCGAGACTGCAGGGGGCTGAGATCATGTCACTGCACTTCAGCCTGGGTAACAGAGCAAGAATCCGTCTTAAAAAAAAAAAAAGTCTCCAAAGGTTACATATTGTACTATCCAATTCACACGACATTCTGGAAAGGATGTGATCTGTGGTTGTCAGGGAATCAGGATAAAGGGAGGTGTGCCACGAAGCTGCAGCGGGGGTAGTTCCAAGGGGTGGTAAAAGGGTTCTGTGTCTTGAGTGTGCTGGTGGGTACATGACCATATATATGGGCCAAAACCACATAACTGTACACCAAAAAGGGTGAACCTCACTACACATAAAAACAAAATTTTAAAAAACGAAGGAAGGAAAAGTATTGAGAGACGAACAGTGATGTATTGATCAATAGATTGCTATAAAATTGAGATACTTTCCTTAGGTTATTTCATTTATGAAGATGCTGGCTCTTCAGTGGCGGCAATGAACTATGACTCATCTCTGCGTGCTGGAACCTCCATGTTGCCTGGCCCATAGGAGCTACTCAAGTGTGCTGAATGAACCTTCCAATTATTTCCTCCTCTTTTCAACCTGCATTGTTTCTTGGCTGTATTGATTATGTTTGATCTCTATGAACTTCTATGTGTGAGAAAGTGTAGGCATTTTGAAACTAGAGATGATACTGTTGAGGTGGTTTTATGTTTTTTCTACTCCTTAGTCAACCTTCCTTTCCACTGATTCATGTGATTGTTATTATTACATATAATATGAGGAGGCTATTTTTCAAGACCTGATACTATCTTCATTAAATTTGTTCTGATTTGAATGGCAGTACTTTCGGTTATTGCCTGAATTGCGGGGTTTCTGTAAGCTATGTTTTTTGTTTTGCGAGCACGACTTAGACACCTCATGATATCGGTGCTCTCATATTGGCAGTGCAATATGCTGCACTTCAATAATCTATGAACACATGAGCTGAGCTCAGGGATATCTTAGGTATTAGCATGAACGGTGAAGTGCTGTTGGTTTTCCATCCCCACTGATGAGGCGTCAGTGTTCACATAACTCATTTAGGATCTCAGCAGCAGCAGCGTTTCATCCCAGGACAATCTGCAGTCTCTCTGGATGGCAGGCTCGGATAGCAGGGATAATCTGGTAGGGGCTGTACCCGCCGTCATCGGGCTCAGAAGGTACTCTCTACACGGGTGGTATAGAACGGATATTTTTTACGAATTGGAATCCAGGTCCCATTCTTGCAAATTTCAAGGAAGGAGGACTTCATGGAACTGTGTGTCCAGGATTTTAACTCTGGACATGACACCATCCACAAGACCAGTGGTTCCCCATGGGAGGTGAGTATGGATGCCTTTCACAGCCTCCGGGACCCTTCACTAACTCCAGATTCCACCTGCTCCCAGGGACCCCAGGACCCACTGCCAGAGCCTGCTGCCATTCCTCAGCTCAATTCCAATGAGAGCATTTGGGGTAGGAAAGTGTGCAGGTGTCTCCAAAGGGGTCTACTGGTTTAATTTAAAAACGAGTGATCTCTGTGCTAAACCCACGGCCTCTGCTCAGTGCTCTTCTCCCCAGGGCATGCATCTCTCCCATCGCTTTCTGCTCTCAGCGTGCCCTTCCATCCTGAGTCTGGGACACTGCTCTCTGCAGGTCCTTCCACTTCTCCTGCCTGCCTCCCATGGCCTGGCACAGTCCCTGCCTGCTTCCCAGGAGCACTGAGGCCACACAGGAATGTCCCTGACACTTCCAGTCATGCCTGGTTTCTGTTTTCAGAGCCCAGTTCTCTCCTGGGCCTCAGGTGGGGATGCACAGCTGTCTCCTGGACATGGATAAGCTGCACAGGCTCCATCTGAAATCTTCACCTTCCAGAGATCCTGCCCTCCATGTGCCCCAGAGCAGCCAGCACCCTCGCCTCCACTTCATCCATCAATTTGGAAAACTCGGCCATTCTTGATTTTTCCCTTTCCCTAATCTCACATGCTCAATTGATCAATTATCCTATGAATTCTGCTTCCTAAATATCTTTCTATGATAGTATTGCATCCCACAAACTCCTTAAAATTATGGGTTCTGTAATCGTGTGTTATGCTATTGAAGGCTTTGGAAGTATGTCTTGTGTGTGCCTGTGCACATTTTTTGAGGGTAATTTTTTCTAGATTACACAGATTACCAAAGGCATCCATGCCCAAATGTTAATATTTGTAATGTGTATCTGCTGAGTTAGGCATGGTTAAGCTGAAGTCATTATCATTTATCACCAATTATCATTTTCACTGAATGTGCTCATGGTTTTTCTGTGGCCAGGAATTCCTGTTTCAATGCTCATCCATCTTCACTGGCAAAGCCATGCCCTTCCCTCCAGGGGGTCCTTCCACGTCCTCTCTGCCCCCTTCTCCACCCGACATCCCCATGCAGACATAATTGTTGACTTCTCCTGACAGTAGCATCCAACACCATCTACCTGAAATAGTCATCAACACAGAGAGGAGAGAGAATGTGCTCACTGTAGCATTTTTACAACTGCCCCAGATCTCCAAAAACTTACAAAACTTACAAAAACTCCAAAAGTAAATCCCCTGTTTGCCAACCCACACAGAGTGGCCTGAATGGAAAAACATCTACAAAATATATTCGAGGTCACATGAGATTCTTGTTCAAGTAACTGGATACTACAGCCTCGCCAACGTGATGCATGAAAGCAGCCGTCACAGTGAGTATGAACAATGGCTGTTTTGGCCACTGCGTTTTGGCATGGTCTGTTACCCAGCATAACAGGACCGATAGCTAACTGATACAGAAGATAAAGGACATTGGCATGGAAGGCTGTAGTTACGTGTCTCAGTGCAGGATATGCTAATGTGGGAAAGGGACGCTTGGTCTGTGCATTTTGGGCACCTGATCAGCTCTCAGCTCACAAAGCCAGATAAAACAAGCTCCACGATATGAAGCGGAACCAAAACTACGGATCAGTCATTCACCAGTGGTGATGACAAACAGCCCTTCCTAACAATTATCTAGTTAAAACACCATTAACAATTAATGACATACATCACAGAACTTATTGAACCCATTAAAGACTAATTTACTGGCTATAAAAATATGGCATTAGGAATTTACGGATCATTACCTTTTATTCTGGAATGAAATATTGCTAACTGAAACTCTTAGAAACTGTTGAAAACAATTACTCATTAAAGCCGCATGAAATTAAATGATATGGGTTGGCAAAAAGGAAGAAAAGAATCCAAGCAAAGTTTGAAAATGTTTTTTTGAGGAGAAGCACTAACTTTACATGACATTGAATGGGTAAAGATGATATTTTCAAACAAGATTAAGATCTACAATTAAAGAATTTGAACTAAGTAATTTTAATGTGCAATAAAATCTTCTTTTTGGGAAAATGTATTAGATCATGACTGATAAAAATTCCAATCATGATTAATCACTGCTAGGTATTTTGGAACACTATTAAGAAGAGTTTAACAATGTTAAAATTAATTAACTAATTTCTCTAAAAGGGTTTAAAATGTAATAAAGGGTAAAACAGCTGTTGCAGCTTTAAATATGATTATTTCCTTTCCACCCTAAACCAAAATTTGTCAGTCAGAAATCAACCTCATTTCATTGCGATTTCCAATTTATTGCTTGGTAATGAGATCAACTTAATCGTAATGAGTGCCTTGTTTTCTAAGCGACATATGCACAGAGCATATCCCAAAGCACGTGGGATGTGGGACTGGCTCTCCTCCATGTTCCCTTGGGAACAGCGCTGGGTGGCAGGTACTTGGAGCTCAGGGGCTCTGGTCAGAGGAGGACATCCACACACACACTGCTCCAATTTTTGGATTCTGGTTCTAGAGAGTGCTTGGAAAAAATAAGGCTGAACTTCTGTCAGAAAAATATTGAGCTTAGAATACATTTTTATATCAATGAAACATAGAATTGTAAAACTTAAAAGCTAGAAAAGATCAAGTCCAAATTTGTTTTGAAAATAAAGAAAGCAAGGCCTAGAGAAGTGAAGCAACTCGCCAGGGTCATGCCATCTTCAAGGAATTAAACGCCGTCTCCTGAGTCCCTGGGAGGGTTCCTGCAGCGAGCACTGTTTCCCAGAGGCCCTCTGGAGGGGCTGTTTGCTTATGCAGAGTGGACGTCAGCTTGCCCGGTGGTAGACAGATCACAGGTCACCTGGTAAGCACAGTTACCTCTGAGACACTCCAGAAAGAGAAAGCTTCAGCAGAGAAAACTCCAGTCTCTCCAGAGAGTCTTTGGATACCGTGTACCTGCCGTGCCGGGCTCTGCTCCTGCTACTTGCATTAAACAACAGCAACATTTCTTATTCAGGCAAGAAAGTGAAATGGCTTCATCAGCACTGAGGAGGCAGAAAGAACCCCCCACCCCTGCAAGCACCATTACGGTCTCCACACAGCTCTGCGGGGGCTTCCAGCAAGCTGCTGGGTTCCCTGTTTGCTGAACCAGAGAAGCCTGCTTCAGGCTGATTTTCATTCTTTCCAAAAGGCAGAAAACGGCCAGTATCTCAGGGGAGTGCTTTCTCTGGAGCTTCCAGAGCATCCTATAATGTGTTAAAGTTGCCGTTTTGCCCACTCCTGACTGCACCCCAGAGAATCTGCAAGGCCAGCAGCGCCGGTCAGCAGGATAATACCAAAGAAAGTCACACATTTCAGGGTGCCAGCTTTGAGTCCTTGCCCGTTGGCTTTGAAATATCACTTCTAAATATGCTTGGACTTCAGGCACCAGACACAGAACAAATGTTCAATTCACCTCGCAGGAACAGATGTGCAGAGGAGCTCCACGCGGTCTCTGCTCCTGTACCTCCTATTACACAGATAAGAGGGCGTCGTAAGCTGTCTGCAGTTCTTAGTGCCTCGGTGCTAACTTGACAACAAAGCCGCAATTTTATTCTAGAGATGGAGCCATTTATTTTCACTTGGCTTTAATTTTTCTGAAACCTAATTATAATTATTAATATACAGTCTTGCCTTGAAGCTTATATTCTAATTGCCTAACTAAGTAAGTGACAAATAATAAAAACAACCCAGCAAATAAAAGACTAATACATTCACAGTTGTTCTGAGAAGAATTAGTGGTGCACACATAATATATAGTACAACATTCTTACAAACCGATTTCTACACAGAGGATTATTAACAGTATTTTCTATAAAACCAAGACTGTGATTCTGTTTCAGCCTGTTCCTGGGGCAGCCTTCAGCAAGCTTATATTTATGAACCAATGGACACGAAGGAAATGTGCATCAAACTCGCTTCTCCACGTTGGAAGGGCCACTCAGCCTCGAATCATCCAACACACAGGCAGGCAGGAGCAACTGTGTCCCGACCGGAGACTACGGTGAGTTGGCTTGCTAGGTAAGTTGCAGCAACTCCAGCTGAGGGGTTCTTTTTCTTCCATTTATTACTCTCAAGAAAAAGCATGACGGTATATCCCAACACTTGTCATGCGCATATCCTGAGTTTCCCTCCCCAAATCCTCAAACCACACTGTATTCCCAAGAACATGCAATAAATGACACGTTTCAAAAATTGAAATAGCTCATGGGTTCAGAATTGTTCACGAAGCTGTCGTCTGGTGGAGTTACTTTCCTAGCCCACTTCTCTTACCAGCGCCAGAAGCCAGGGGGCATTCTTTGAAGAGCCCTCTGATGAAGGGGCGCAGCGTTCATCACTCTACCTGGGCCGACAGCGCGGCTGCGGATGGGGAGTGGGGTGGCTGGGGGATGTTTAGGAGGAGTCATCCCTGCTCTGACCCGCCAGCCGCGCGGTGCAGGAAGCTCACATGCCCTGAGGAAAGCAAAATTGGACCCCGCAGTAGCTTCCCAGGTTCAGAACCACGTGCTTGCCTCTAAGAAAGACCTTCAAAATAGAAGCTTCTCCCTGGCACGTTTGTCCGGTTCCTTCCCTGGAGACCCTAGCATGAAGTAAGTCCCAAAGATGTGTGTCCATGAGCAAACTGTAGCCACCCTGGCGCGGCTGCCTCCTGCCTGCCGCCCCCCTTTCGTGTGGTGTTGTCATCCTCCCCTAGAATTCTACACTTCTCCGGACGCACTGTGTTTACTTCATGTCTCAGAAACAGAGACGTCCCTGGAGGCCTCTTTCCTTAACCAAACCTCCACTCCACAGTGACTTCCAAAGGACTGGAACAAAAGTTTTCAGGAACAGGGAACGCATCCAAAGAACAAGTCAGCAGGTGCAGTATCAGAGATCCATGCGGCATGCAGGACCCATGACGAATAAGCATATGGTACGTTTTCAGAGAAAAATCCTTCATCTTATGAATGTTTCCCCCTCTTTTCTTAACCCTGTTACATTGTCCTTAATTCTAGCAGAGTTTAATCACCTTTGATGCTTTTGCCCAGAAAGAGATTTACCGGCATTCATCTCTGTCACAAATCTTTGAGCAATTAGTCAATGTACAATTAAAGTAAATCCTATCTAGCTCTTTCTGTTTCTACCCATAAGCCATAAATCAAGCAGCCCCACACCCCCTTAATCATCCCCTTCCCTTTTCTCTGCAACTCCTCCCCTTCTCCTGCCTCTTTCTGACTTGGAGGATTTTCTTAAGAAATTACAAAGACCTGGAGCTAAAACCAGCCAGGTTCCTGGGCTCCCGACGGCCCTGCTGGGACACCCGAGTGTCCTTGCCTGGGCTCTCAACGGCCGCCAGCGTCTTGCATGGGAGACACACATGGGGCCTTTCACGTCCTCTGCCTTCAGAGCCTGGACACGGGGTTGCCAGAGGCAGCGAGTGAAATTATAGGATGCTTGTGCACCATTTGGGTCACACTTATACTAGAAAAGCCTTCACCGCTTATCCAAAATTCAAAGTTCGCGAGGCATCCTGTATGTTACACAGCAGCCAGTGGACTCACCCTGCTGCCCCGTGTTCTCCGCAGTGTCCCCTGGAAGCAGCCGGGAGCCTCCCTCCCATGCGCAGCCCTCACTGGAGCCACTTTCAGGGGGGCAGTGCCACTCTTCCTAGAGGCCCATGCCCTGCACAGACCAGTGCCCACCCCGTCAGGCTCTTTCTAGTTTTCTCCTTCCGGGGCACTGGAATATCGCTGTCATGCTTGGCATCATCGATTTTTCACCATGTGCCCTGCACAGAGGAGGCCTCTACTAATGCTGCCACTGACCACCCAGGAATGCACACGAGGAAGAGGAGGGTTGAAGTCGGTGTGATGAACGGTTTCCCTGCATCGGGCAGCGAGGTTGCCGGGTGGCTGGGGTGGCCTCCTGTGCACGTGGCTGTCACTTCCTGGTCCACGTGGCCAGCACCCACCCATCTTGCTCTGTCCTCACTTGGTAACAGGGTCTGCTGTGTCCGAAACTCTGTCTAGCAGCCCCTGGGTCTCCCAAGCTCAAAAGCAGGAAGGCATCTGCCCCCAGTAACAGAATGTTAAGTGAGATCTCTGTTGCTGTGACTTCTAAAATTTGGAGAAACGTTGCATTGCTCAATTTGTATTTCATTATGTTCTCACTTACAATGGATTTTCAACCACGCATTTTCCCTCTCATCAGGGCTCGCCTGAGCAGCTGGCTTTGGAACGCGTACATGAAAGAGAGGAGCATCTGGGGGAGGAACAGACCCAGCATTCTGTTGTGGCCTTCAGGACACTGTGGGTAGGACCAGGCTCAGGCCAGATGGTCACTTAGGTGCAAAATGCATTGAGAGAAAGAATATCTTAATGCAGGGTTTACATGTCAATGGAAATCTGTGAAAAACAAAATATCAAAATGGGGAATAAAGACAGCATGAGAATCACTGACTTTTCCTTTCCCTCAGGCTCCCGTGTGGCTCGGCACAGCATGACTGAGGGTGTCTATGGCCACCCCAAGAGGGCTGTGGTATTGCTCCAAAGGCACCAGAGACAGGCTGAGGGTGACGGCCTGAGGGCCAAGCTCCCAGGGACCCCTGGATCAAGACCTCCTTGAGGAAGGACCTGTCTGGTCTTCTGGATGCCCATAAACTGGGCTTTACCCATCTGCGCTCAGACAACCCAGTCTCACAGAGGACAGGAAGATCACGTGTGCACTTTCGGCAATTGAGATATTCCTGTCCATACTCTCCAGGGCACACCCTCACCAAAGTTAAGTCATTTTAAAATCGAGTCATGTTATTCATCAAAGTGTGCTCGGACATGACAGTGTCCGCATGGTGGGTGCTGGGTAGTCTGGGGTGCTCGTTCGTCTTCCCCCATGCTCTGGCTCCGTCACCCAAAATCTCACTGGAAGCCTCAAGTCTGGTCTTTTGTCCCCAGGGTCTAGGCCCCCCAGACCTCTGCCTCTTCGTTATGGGATCACATATAACCCACTAGAGTGCGTGACCTTTACACGACAACAGAATGGCATCCCACTCTCTCTGCTTGGATGTGAGTGTTTCTTTCATCCTACAGAGATTTTTAGGATACTTTAATGAGTCGGCCGAATTGGGCACGATCTTGATTTCCCTAAAGTTTTGGGAAAGACCTTGGTCTCATCGTCTACATTTAAAAATGGAGTGACTAAGTATACCAATGGACAATGGCCAGGTCGTCCAGAAAGATGGAAATCTGACCAATAGCCGCAACGGCCTTCCTGGAACCCATCCACTACCCACAGCACCCGACCCAGGAAGCCGGCCTGTTGCCAGTCTCTAGGAACCATGAAGGGAATCCCACAACCACCCCATAACACTCAGCCCCCAGTGGCCAGCACTTGGTTTATAGCCGGACTTCGCAACTTCTGTCCCTGCCTCTAACTCAGAACTAATAGAGAAAGCCAACACGCACCCCTTGCCACCCACACAGGATCCCTGCTTTGAGTCTGCCGCTGCCAGCGTCCTCAGGCCAGCAGCCTTCCATGCGGGCACACCCGAGCCTTGCCCTCTTCCATTCTGAAGCTTTCCTGGTCCTCTGCCTGCGTGGGAGACTCTTCCACACGCAGTGATGATGGCTGGCCCCCTGCTACAAAGTCAGGGGGCTCCGCTTTTCTCCTCTGGATGGGCTTCCTCTATTTCTACACAACCGTGGACTGGAGTAGGTTAGTGTTGCGGAGGTGGGAGAGCTGAACGCTGGAGGCAGCTGGCCCCCACACCCTGCACCTAACTTGACACAGGCCGTGTTCAGAGTGAATTCATGCATGCTCCTGTCTCAATGGCTTTCTTGGATGTAAGCAATTTTTTTCACCTCTTAAATTGCACCATGGCTCAGGCTACCTTCATTCTGCACTTTAAATTAATGTGATTACTTTGCCAATTTCACTAAACATACAGACATTTCCCAAGTATTTTATGGCTGATGAGGCATTTTAGGGATTTGGAGGTTCAAGGAAACAATAATAATGCCAACCGCAGGATTTTGGCCGTGCGACGCGCTCCTCCGCATGGCAAGCAGACCCTGCACCATGACACTGCAGGCCCACAACTGGCATGAATACAATTCCCACATTTCAGATTCCCTGGGAATAGCAGTGAGGCATGAATATGCAAATCCGCCACATCTGGGTATCTTTTATACTAGCCCAGCGCCTTAACTGTCCAGCCTCATGTCAAGTTTAATGACGGCATCCCTCTGCATGCATAGCAATGAAGCTTAACTCTACTGCAGTCCTCAGCACCCCAATTCAGAGCCAAACGGAGCTCCAGAGAGAACTGATCAGCCCACTCCCTTCAGACAAGAAAGCCGATGCCCTGGGGGAACAAAGCTGCTGGTGTCAGAGCCGGGATCAAACCCCAGCCACGGCCTCTCCACACAAGAGCATCCCCACCGCAGAGTCAAAGCATTTGTAACACTTCCCACCACGCCTGCTTTCTTCTAATTCCCGTTGTAAGATGATTGGCACCCAAAAACCATCAGCCCCTAGAGGGCTTTGCAGAGCAGAAGTGTCGGCTCAGAAGCTGACTCTGCTTTGGCCATGGGAGTGGCCCTCGGGCACACTTGCCCTCTTGGCTGTCCAAGCCTTGTGCGGCTGGCTTACCAGATGGGAACGCCTGTGTACGAGGTTGGGGAATCTCCTTCAGCCCCCGCAACCCCGCTCCCGGTGTCTTGAGTAAAACATTGATTTGGAGTAGTCCGGAGTGTTTCCTTAATTCCTCCTCAGTGGGCCCTGGACTCGAAGTGTTGTCTCCCCAGCACTCTGAGACCACCAGGCTCTTTGCCACGGCTAGGCTTCTTGCATTTAATGGCGAGGATTCAGCAGTGCCTCAAGCTGAAAGACCACCTACGCTTCTGTGTCCGCCCCTTTTGTCTGGGCTCCTAGTTCCTCCAGTCACAGGGACCTCTGTAACCTGACCTCCACTTTCACCAGTCCCATGACACTTCTAGAAGTTCTCCCTGGCTCCTCTTAGCTCTCCCTTAGCACCCTTAGCGGCTCTGCTGAGAGTTTCCCTTTCTTGGACTGTGGAGTTTATATACCAGCCAAGGCCCAGAGCAAGAGCCACACAGAACAGGGGCCTTGCCTCGGGAAGTTGCGTGAGGGCGCTGGGGAGCCAGCAGGCCAGCTAGAGGTACAGGGCCAAGCTCTAGCTGGCCTGGCGGCTCTCCAACGTCCTCACGCATATTTCAAAGCAATTCTATGATGCTCTTCTACAGGCTCTTGATGGGAAGGCTGGCCTGCTGCAGGCTAAGGTGCTGCAGTCAGAAAGGGAAGTTCTGAAACGCTTTTAGCAATCACAGTGTATCTGGTACCCAGTGGAACACCAAGCTGATTTTCTTGAGAAGATGTGCAATGCCATGGAATGCCAGCAGAAACCATTTTGGCTTTACCTCCTGAAAAAGTCTCCTTGTTAGATGGAGAGACGCTGAACTCCTATTTGGAACAGTTCATGGCTACGCAGCAGAGCATCCGAAACACCTCAGTCAGAACACCCAAGAACAAGCACGGGTGTTGAGAGCGTTTCCTGTTTCTATTCCCTCTGATGCACAGGCTTCCTCCTAGGAAATACAGCAATCCTGCCAGATGCGAGAAACGGTAACATCAGGAACAGACTCAGACCCAGCCGCATTGTGCAGAAAGAATGGAAGCAACACAACCTCGCGTCCGTATGAAAAGACACGGCTGCTAATATGCAGGTCCCCAGCATCTCTGCCCTGGCACGCTGAGATACCAAACAAGTGATACGCATTGTCATCAAGTGATTCACTCCTTAAAAGCGGGTAACAGGATTTTAAGAGCATGCGGGTCAACAGTGAACAAACTAAGAGACAATGCTCAAGGCAAATACCAGGCTGATGTAAACCTCCCCGACCCAAAGGCAAGTTTACAGAAAGCAGAGCCAAATCTTTGTGCAACATCTATGGAAACGGTTTTCCATACAAAAGGGACAAACCTAATATTTGAGGGAGAAGACTAGCAGAGTTTTGAAAAAGATGAACTACAGGAACAAGAAGGAAGTTTTATATACCTGCTTTGCACTTTCCGTAAAATATAAGGACAACGTGAGTCTATGAACTTGAGCTGAAGGATGTGATAAGATAACCAGCTAGTTTTATCTAGTAGCTGGAACAATTATGGAAAGAAGGGAATGAGAGAAATACTATCGTAGCAACATTTCCAACAGTGTTGGAAAAGTAAAATCACAGATGAAGTTGCAGAACATTGGCTCAATGATACAGAGGATGAAAGTAACGAAAACGAACAGACACAAACACGGTGGGAGGGAGGCAGTGGGCCACTTGGAATTCTGCCCGACGCAGGTGGAATAAGTCGAAAGTATAAAATAAGAGGCTAAATACAAATTCAAATATATCCAAAATTGCTATAAAATATCTAATACACCTCATTACCAGATTAAGAAAAGACCGCTCATTTCTTTCCTGCTTTCCTTTCTGTGTGAATTAATTTTTCTCATCCATGTAATCCACATGTACCTTACACGTCCATGTCTACCCTGGTTATTTTTCATTGTCATTCATGATTTCCAAATGGTTAAATGGTTTCAAAACAAAAGTCCAACAGTTATGCACCACTGTTTACAAACGCCTCCCTCATCACCCTTTACTCGCCAATTATTGTCTATTGTTATGTATATTTTCATTACATTATTTAGCTTTGTTTCCTCAGGATAAATTTCTGAGACTGGAATTAGAGGGTCAAAGGTTATGATCATTTTGGTGACTCTGGAAACACAGCAAGATTCCCCTCTGAGAGTGTCCACGCCCTCAGTGCCGTAGGGAAGGCTCGAGGGTACTGGGTATGGCCACTTTTGCCCGAAAATAATTGCTTTATACTTTTAAACATGATTTTATCAATGGAACAAGAATGCACAGAACTAGAAAAAGTACAGCCAGTTCTGGAGACGTAGGAGGCTTTGCTTCTCACCTCTGACTTTGGAAAAGTTTGCCATTGTGAAAGCTTAAGAGAACCCACCCTCAGCCCCGCTGTCCATCTGAAGTCCAAGGGTTGTGCTGGGGGCTTCTCACCCTTGCCCCGGCCCGAGGAAGCCGCGCAGGAGCCCGGGGGGTGCCTGCAGCAGGGGGGCCAAGGGGAACCGAGGGGAAGCCCCTCACGGCAGCGCTCTTCTGTTCCAGATGGAACGTGTAAGGCCCATCCGCATCCCTTCCCCAGTCATTTCAGATGCTGTTTTCCCCAAGGCGGCAGTGGCTAGTCAGGGGACCCTACACCTTCCGGCCCTCGTTCTTTCCCAGATCCAGGAAAAGCCGGTTTATTTAAGCTGTGTTCTCTAAACTGAAATGCTTTCTAAAACGAACTGGATCCCATTCATAACACTTTTCTCTTTCATGACTCAATTTGCCCTGATACTGGTGGTTTGTTTCCCAGAGC
The DNA here is from genome assembly GCA_004027715.1 of Plecturocebus donacophilus. Classification (NCBI taxonomy): domain Eukaryota; kingdom Metazoa; phylum Chordata; class Mammalia; order Primates; family Pitheciidae; genus Plecturocebus; species Plecturocebus donacophilus. The sequence goes on from PVKP010017165.1 coordinate 37,954, forward strand.
CCTGTGCTCTCTGAATCATGAAACAAACAGGTGAGATTCTCCTCTATCAGTTCGACGCATGAACCCAAGTGAACCTGCCATGCCTCCAGGGCTCCTCACCTGAGCAACTAGGAGATTGGAAGAACTGAAAATGGCAGCAACTTTCTGTGAGTTCTGGAGACAAAACCCCCCTCCCGAGGGAGCACAAGACAAGCGTCCTCATGGAAGCAGATGCCCCACAGAACCATCCACCGGGGTGCATCCTGAAGAAGCCCTTTCCACAGCGGCCCCAGGAAGCCCACGCACACCTTACCTTTCGAAGATCGCTGCGGGCACCTGCGCATCCTCAGCCGCAGAGAAACATGCTTCTCAAACGGATTCCCTCTCCTCTTCTCAGAGACGATGGCAATTTGTAATCCAAGCCCAAATAGCCTTTGCCGGTATGTGGATCCTGGCTAATGGCTCTTGGGCTGAGAGTTTGGTAAGAAGCTGGCAAGGTTCAGCTGTGAGGTAGCTGGGGCGTCAGGAAACAGGCCCGCTGCCCATGCTGTCCGGGAGAGCTTCGTTTATGCATCTCTTGTTCTTCTGGATTTTAGTAGGAGAGAAAAGCAGCTCTGGGTTAAAACGGCCTCAGAAGCATTCACGGCACTGGCCTCCTCTCCAGGAGTGCAGTTCGGTGGCCTGGGCGATGAAGCTTTCCAAGCCTCAGACCTGCGAAATCGGTGTTGATTGTGGGAGAAAAAATAGATTTAAAAATTTGGTAAATAATGATTCCCCCCAAACTCACAGGCCATGTGGAAAGTTGGTGGAAGAAAGGAAAAGGCGTGGCGATGGGGGGCGTGTAGCACAGACTATGCGCTCGGCACAGGCCTCCACGTCCTTGCGCTGTGCAGTCACCCTAGAAACGTCACACGGGTGACAGTCTGCGCATTTGGTGACGTTTGTTGCTTGGAATAACTGTTTTACGCAAGTAGGCCTTGATGCATGTGATACAGAGTTCCAAGGTAGTGTATTTCTTTTTTTCTTTTTCTTTGAGATAGAGTCTCATTCTGTAACCCAGGCTGGAGAGCAGTGGTGCGACCTCTGCTCACTGCAACGTCCTCTGTCCCCGCCTCAGCCTCCCAGGTAGCTGGGACTACAGGCGTGCGCGTTCACGCCCAGCTAACTTTTGTATTTTAGTAGAGACAGGATTTCGTCATGCTGGCCAGGCTGGTCTTGAACTCCTGGCCTCATGTGATTCACCCTCCTCAGCCTCCCAAAGCGCTAGGATAACAAGCATGAGCCACCACACCTGGCCCCAACTCAGCGTATTTCTCATGCCCTCCTGGTCACTCCCCGTGGACAGTCCAGATCCCAGAAATGTCAGAGCATTCCAGCAGGACCCTGTCTGCTAAGTCTGTGTGTCTGTGCCCGCAAGCTTCCCATGGGCCCTGGCTCAGGGCGGCACCCGCTGCCTGTAGGTGAGGGGCTTCGGCTCCAGGGCGGTGAGCTCCCCACCTGCACAAGCCCTGGCCTTTTCCGCAGAGCCCCTCGCTCTTCAGGGCATTTTGGAATTTCTCTTCTGCCTGCTGCTCCGGGGTCGGTGATAGGTTTTGCTCTTCAGGAGGCTATAAATCAGACTTGTGAGAGAACGCCTTGTTTAGGAAAGGTGCGTCTAATATCTAATAAGCTCCTTGTAAATACATTATATTGTTCTCAAAGATGAGGCATTTGCTGTGATGAGCTTCAATCCGGCGTTCATCACGCACGAGGTCCGACTTACCTTGTTAGCTAAGCAGGCAGGCCTGCGGGCCCATTCCTTCCCCACGGACGGCCCATCCAGTGGACTAGATTCGCCAATCCCCAGGCACGGGGATGGGTGCTGGTGCCCGCGCTGCTGGGTGGTGGCCCCACGATGCTTCACAGCTCTCAGGACATGTCGATGGCAGGGTCCAGCTAGTCCTGGGCCACGTCCCCCTCTCCTCCTCCCGTACAGGGGAAGAGCCGCAACTCCTTGCCTGGATGAACCTTTTGATTTGCTTTTGTTCTTTGCCCAGGAATCTCTTTCCAGGCAGAGTCTTGAGCAGTCTTCATTTCCTCTTCATTCCTCGATAAACAAGTAAAGACAAAAGAAAAACTCCCAGACACCAAAAGGCAGAAATGGCGAGCCCACCATGCGGTCTCGTGAGCGTGGTCTTGGGGCTGTATGTGGTGCAGGACCCAGCATGGTGAGCTTGAAGTGGAAAAGAGAACCATCAGGGTGCCATGACGGTGCAGAGGCCACTCAGACAACCAGCCTGACTCCAGCAGCAGCGGGGACCAGCGTGCATTGGATACAAAAGACCAGAAATCCCCACAAAATCAGTACAAGTTGCAGTCCTCTCTGGCGTTCAAGGCAGGAGATGTCCTCAGGTGTCTCAGGTGCGGACTCCCAGCACCTGCAGCAGGTGCATGCTCTGGAGGTCAGAGGTAGATGCGGAGGAAAGACCGTGGGTTCCCGGAGCCTGGGCCTGGGCCTCGCGGATGCTGCCCAGCCCCACACACCCTTGAAGACGGTGCAACACTGGACCTGTGGTCGGAGGGTGGTGGCCGCAGCCAGCTCAGGACGCTCCAGCCGCGATCAGGCTGTGCTGTGATGATAGCAGGGCCTGCAGAGAGAAGACCAAAGGTGGTGAGAGTGAAAAGGTCATTTTGCTGGCAAGTTCACATAGCTCTTCTTCAACAAGAGGTGAAGTTACTAATGACACTTTAATCCCGTGGAGAAGAGGCCTCACCCATGGAATAAGAACGCCATTTCTTCAGGCATAATGATACATAAGTGAACATACATTCAAAGCACCAATGAACAGATACTTCTGAAGCTGTCAGAGCAGCCAAGCCTCCCATCAGAACTTCACCTTATTAAAAACAAAATTCAAGCATACAACTTTACATTAAATAAATGGCATTTTTTTTAAAAGGTAATAAACATTCAGAAAGTATTACCTCCTGGTTATATTAGAGCATTTTACTACCATCTGTGGTCTTGAGGTTATTTATTTATTTTTTGAGACAGGATCTCACTCTGTTGCCCAGGCTCGAGGGCAGTGGTAAAATCTCTGCTCAGGGCAACCTCCGTCTCCCAGGCTCAGACAATCCTCCTAAGTAATGGGGCTACAGGCGTGTGCCACCACACCTGGCTAGTTTTTGTATTCTTTGCAGGATGGGGTTCACCAAGTTGCCCATGCTGGTATGGGGGTTATCTTGAGTCATGCTGTCTGGAAGGCTGACCCGCTGCACAGTGGCAGCTACTGTGTGACTCTTCGCAGCTCCGAGTTCAGTGACGTCGCACTCGCTGCCGGAAATCTGCCTCCGGGAGCATTTACACCAGAGAAATTGGCAAATACTGCACATCAGCAACCCTACTCCCTGAGTTGGATTTTTTTTTCTGGAGTGCAGTGGCACAGTCTCAGCTCACTGCAGCCTCCGCCTCTGGGGTTCAAACGATCCTCCCGCCTCAGCCTCCCGAGTAGCTGAGACTACAGGTGTGCACCACCATGCCTGGCTAATGTTTGTATTTTAGTAGAGATGGGATTTCACCATGTTGGCCAGGATGGTCTCCATCTCTTGACCTCATGATCTACCCACCTAAGCCTCCCAAAGTGCTGGGATTACAGGCGTGAGCCACCGCGTCCAGCCCCTGGGCTGGATTTTAAATATTTCCCAGCACATCACTAGTCTAAGTCCAACTAGGAGGGCAGTGAGACCAGAGGAAAGCAGTGAGGGAAGGAAAAGCTGAGGGCTTGGTGTGCCAGCGGTCTGTGCGTCCCGGCCTTTGGAGGACTCTGCTCCTGCGTCTTCCTGGTGCCCTATTCCTGCCTGTGTGTCCCACCCCCGTGGCCTTCTTTGCCTCCACTCCCTCATTCTCCCCACAGAGCTCAAACACCATAGGGAATCTGGGATTGTGCTCTTTCTGGTAATCTCCATGTCTTCTCTCTCAGGTCATTTTTATCAGTGCTGGAAGTGTACGGTGGATCCTGCCTGGACGCCGATGTAGCACAACCCTCCTCTGCGCATGTGGCGCTCACCTGTGTGAGACAGGCTGTCCTTCGGGACTCAGGGCCACAAGTGTAAGGATGGTCTCTCTTGAAAGCAGCCTCTCTGGGCAGCACACTCATTACTCCTGGGGAGCCATTTTCCCGTGACCAGTTCCATTACATGTCAACCCCTCCCTCATCCTTCTTTTAACCAACAGGAAAATTCCATGTCCTGTTAGGAAGGCCAGCCACCTCCCCAGTGCACGGTGCCATGTGGTCACTGATTCACCTAGAGGGTGTCACTGCAGACATTTTCACACAGCCCATTCCTATGCTTTCTCCCGTAACTCCCACAAAGACTCAAATGTGGTGCTTCTGAGGCAGTGTCATATTCCTTCTCAGAGGGTTGTGAATGCTCACCTAGTTACGTCTTCATTCTGGGGAATGGCTGATGTGCCGATTCCAAATATCCATTTCCTTTTTTTTCTCAACATCCATTTCCCTTCCAAATATCCATTTTTTAAAAAAAATATCCATTTCCCTTCCAAATATCCTTTCCCCCTTCTTTTAAAATTAACTAAACCACAGTTTTTCACTGAGCATGTTGCTGCAACATTTCCTGATCTCCCTTGCAACTGTGTGTGACCATGTGACCAGGTTTTTTTCCAGTGGGTATAAGCAGAAGTTGCGTGTTGCATGAGGCCTTGGAGCAGTCTCTTGAAAAGGGAAGGAGTATGCCATTGTTCTCGTCCCCTCCATCCTGCTGCTGGGAACATAACGTGATGGTTGGAGCACCAGCAGCCCTTCTGGACCATGAGAGTAAGGGCTACCCTGCCCCCACACCCCTCAGGAATAGTAAAGCAGAAATCAGGGAAGGTTTCATTCCTGTAGACCATCTGTCTATCACACCAGCTCTAGTTCAGTTCTTTCTTTTCCTTATTTTTTAGGTGATAACCCTAATCATAACAGTAAGTGCTTTTCCCAGTGAGTGCCTGATTAGTCCCTTTCCCAAAGGCTGTTTGGCTCAGCTTGTTAATAGATTCACGGCAATTTCCATGTCTCTCCAAGACGAATCAGAGTTGCCTACCCCACATCACCTTCTCACCAAATATGCATCATTATTTTTGATTCTTTGGTTAGTGCTGTTTTTCCCACCATGGCTCACATGACTTTTCCCCTAGGAGAAGCCAGGGAGAGTGAAATGCAGGCGGGAGAGCTCCTCCCTTCTCACTTAGTCTTTCCCTGTCCTCTCTGCAGAGGGTCTCAGGGCCTTTTCCCTCCCGTCCTATTCCCTGACTCCCAGCCCTGATAGAGGACACTCTCTTTCAGCTCCCATCAAAGGTCTGCATCGTTAAACCTCAGTGGGGAGTGCTGGTTGCTGACAGTGAAAAGCTCCAGAATTGAACAGAGAGATTCATCTGCTAAATTTAGAAACAGGCTCTCTATATTTAGTTCAGATCTCAAATAGGAAAATGTTCAGCCTGAAGATTCACAGATTTGCTTTGTCCTTGAATCAGGCTTCAGAAACATCAGGTACTTTGTCTCCAGCAAGCGCCTGCCTAGGCGTGGAAGCGCCCTGGACACAGCCGTCAGCAAGTCCTCTCCCTTAGGTGGGCCTGAGGTTCGGCAGTGACGACAATAACAACATAGCAGCAATAACAGCAATCGACCCTCGCGGAAGTGAGGCTGCCTCGGGCACCTGGCACGCTCTGCAGGCCTCATGCCACTCAAACCTCACCTTGACACTGTGTCCTGCAGTTATGTAAATAATTCCGTCTTACAGATGGGGACAGTGGCATGCAGAGAGGTTAAGAACCTTAGCAAGGCCACGCAGTCACAGGGCAGGGCCAGGGCATGAACCAGAGCCCTCTCTTGGAGACCTGCTGCCTGGCTGCCTGCCTTTGGAGAAATCTCTGATCGCCCAGGACGTGTATTTAGCAGATCCTCGTTATTCACGAGGTCTGCATTTGTGAATTCACCTGCCCACTAAAACGACTCGTGGTCATTTGCAGAGGGGGGCAGACTGGAGAGGAACTTGAGCTACACGTGTGCCCCTCCCGTTGACGGAGAGCCAGGGCGCACTGCCAGCCCATTTCAGTGCTTGCTGTAAACAGGGCCATTCCAAGGCCTCCTTAGCGCCCAGTTTTCCATGCGTGGTGCTTTTCGCCGATGACCTGGCCGCTTGGAATGGCCCTGTGCCTGGTGCCGTGTCGTGTCCTGAGCAGGAGAGACTGGGGGGCCTTAGAGGAGCTTCATTCGGGGGCAGCCATGGTGCTGCTGGGCGCGGGGTCAGTGTTAATGAATCAACAGTACATGGAATAAGGGGTCTTTAAGTCAGGTTCTACAGCGACTGGCTCACCGGAGGCTGGCAGGAACCTAAACCCGGATTTCCTTTGGAGAAATGACTTGGGATCTGCTAACGCAGCGTCTGCGGGTCCTTAGACTAACCACTGCGAAAGAGGAGTCGGCTGCGCCCGAGGCCGCCTCCAGTGCCTACTTTCAGGTCTATTTGCTGCTGCAGTGCGGGGCGGACACGGGGTGCAGCGTGAGGGCCGGGGTCTGCCCTCGCCTTCTGACAGCTGAGCAGGTGGAGACGCTGGCAGCCACAGCCCCCGGGGAGGCCTTGTGATTCCGATAGATTTGGGGACTTCCTGAGATGGGAGCGGGTAAGTCAGGACATAAGTTTTCAAGCCAATGGAGAGCAAAGCCTCCTCTCCAGAGCAAGACAGGAAGGAGGAATTGAGGTGAGCTCCACGCGGCGCTGTTCCAGAGCTGGGACCCCCCCGCTTCCGAGGACATGGGAGACAGGCGTGCCGGGAGCACGGAGGTGATGACGGGTGAAGTGTCCTGGTGAACAAGGCCCGGCACAGCTGCTTCTCCAGGCCCCGTGTCCACCCGCTCCGTGGCTCTAGACACTGTCACAGCCGAATCACGCCTCCCACGGTTCACACGCTGAAGCCCCAGGCCCCACACTTCGGAATGTCACTGTTTGGAGATAGGGCCTTAAAGAGGTAACTAATGAAAAATGAGGGCTTGAGGGTGGGCCCTAAGCCAATCTGACTCGTTTCCTTATGAGAAGATTAGGACACAGACGCGCGTACAGGGACGGCGGGTGGAGCCCCTGGGTGAAGACGGCGTCCACACGTCGGGGAGGAAGGCCTTGGGAGAAACCGGCCCTGCCCACACCCGGACCTCAGACCCCCAGCCTCCAGCATCGGGAGAAAATGCATTTCGGCGGCTTAAGACCCCATTCTGTGTGCTAGGCGGCCCTAGAGGCTTCCCGGCACTGATGACACCAGATCAACAGCTCAAGCCACGGCTGCTGTGCTGTATTTCTAATGACCGCTGGAGACATACCCCATCCCTCGTTCCCTAACGACCCCTGGAAAGTCTCCCCATCCCCTAATGACTGCTGGAGATGTCCCTTGTCCCCTAATGACACCAGAAATGTCCCCTGTCTCCTAATGACTGCCAGAGAGGTCCCTCCCACCCCCTAAGGACTGCTGGAGACATCCTCTCATCCCCTAACGACCACCGGAGACTTCCCCCATCCCCTAACCACCCCTGGAAAGCCCCCTCACGACTGCTGCAGATGTCCCCCTGAAAGTCCAATGGCACCTTCACTTCAGCAGAGCCAGAGCAGAGCTCCAGATTCCAGAGGACTCCTGATTCCCTTAAGAAAGCTGCTTCTCCGCTCCCTGTCCTATGCGCCACTAGAAATGCATGTACATAACGTGTGAACAGTCGAGTCATATAACAAAGTGAAACCGAAGCCTCTTCATCATCATGCTCTTCTCAACACTCAGAGCCAGTTATCTTCCTGCCTCTCCTCCTGGTCTGCCGTGGATTTCCTGGGACTGGCAGGCGACGCCCTCAGTGGACAGCTAGGGGAGGAGGAGGCGACCAGGGACTCGGCCAGGATGACCTGCCCCCGGGGCCGGCCTGGCTGCAGCCCTGTCCATCCCGACTCCCCAGGCAGCACTGGGCATGCACATCACCCGCGGATGTGATCCCACTTTGTCTTGGCAACACAGACCCCTGGAAGGATAAGGGGGTCTCATCTGGCTCCAAACAGCAGGATGCCCTCAGCTCCTGCCGAGTGCACTCAGGGCCTCCAGAGCAGCTGAGACCCTCTGCGTGGATCAGCCCCACAGTGTCCACATCGGGGCCTCTAGGCAGCTGAGAGCCTCTGCATGGATCAGCCCCACGGCATCCACACCGAGGCCTCCAGGGCAGTTGAGAACCTCCGTGTGGATCAGTCCCACGGCGTCTATACCGGGGCCTCCAGGCAGCTGAGAACCTCCGTGTGGATCAGCCCCACGGTGTCCACACCGGGGCCTCCAGGGCAGCTAAAAGCCTCTGCATGGATCAGCCCCACGGCGTCCACACCGGGGCCTCCAGGGCAGCTGAGAGCCTCTGCGTGGATCAGCCCCACAGCACCCATACCGAGGCCTCCAGGGCAGCTGAGAGTCTCTGTGTGGATCAGCCCACGGTGTCCACACCGGGGCCTCCAGGGCAGTTGAGAGCCTCTGCGTGGATCAGCCCCACGGTGTCCACACCGGGGCCTCCAGGCAGCTGAGAACCTCCGCGTGGATCTGTTCCACAGTGTCCACACCGGGGCCTCCAGGGCAGCTGAGAGCCTCCGTGTGGATCAGTCTCACAGTGTCCACATCGGGGCCTCCAGGGCAGCTGAGAGCCTCTGCGTGGATCAGCCCCACGGCATCCACACCGGGGCCTCCAGGGCAGCTGAGAGCCTCTG
>PVKP010017166.1:0-46682 GCA_004027715.1 Plecturocebus donacophilus
CAAATCCACAAAACATACATTTTTCTCAGTATCACATTATACCTATTTTAAAAGTGACCACATAACTGGAGGTGAATCACTCCCCAGCAATTGCATAGCATTTCACAGGTTTAAATAAAATATTGGTTGGCTGCTTATTTGTTATTTTCATCCCCTATTCCTTCCTGTCTCCATTGTTAAACACAATTATTGGCATAAAGGAGGTTTTTAATACCTATTTTGCTGTTTCTTTCTTTCTCCTTTTCTCTCTTTTTCTAAAATCTCTTCCTCTTTCTTTTTCTTTTTTCTTTCTTTTGCTGTTTCTTTCTTCTCCTTTTCTCTCTTTTTCTAAAATCTCTTCCTCTTTCTTTCTCTCTAAAAAAAAAAAAAAAAAAAAAAAAAAAAAAGAATACTACAGTCGGGTAAGATGGCTCGTGTCTGTAATCCCAGCACTCTTGGAAGCTGAGGACAGAAATTTGAGACCAGTTGGGCAACATAGGGAAACCCCATCTCTACAGAAAAATTTTAAAAATTAGCCAGTGTGGTGGCACATACCTGTAGTCCCAGTTACTTGGAAGGTTGAGGTGGGAGGATTGCTTGAGCCCAGGAGTTTGAGGCTGCAGTGAACTGTGATTGTGTCACCGCACTCTAGCCTAGGTGACAGAGCAAGACCCTGTCTTGAAAACAAGGGGAAAAAAGTACTATATGGTTTCATTTGTATATCATTTCACAACTCATCAGCGATTTGGTAGAGTTAGAATGGTGGTTCCCTCTCTGGGTGCAGGTAGACTGGAAAGGGACAGGAAGAAACTTTCTGGAGTGCTGAGAACATTCTGTATCTTGATCTAGATGATGATTATGGGAATGTATATCTATATAAAATGTACATTTAAGATTAATGCACTCTATTGTATGTTCCCCTCAATAACAATTCAATTTAAATGTTTTGTACTCTCCCTGGAAGAAAACACCTTCAGCCCGGTCCTCAGTGAAATTCCCACAGGTCCAACTGAAAATAAAAATAAAATTCAAAGCATCCAAGAGACATGCCGCCCTGAAGCAAGACAGAAGAAACAGCAAACAGCAAGTCAGACCCCCAAAGCCTTCAGATATTGGTACTGCAGGATTCAAAATGTAAAATACGGTAAATATATTCAATATGTTTAGAGACGGAGTAGAGGAAGTTGAAACAATGAATAGGCAGTGAGGGACATGACATAAAGAACAGGCAGGTTTGAAAAAGAAGCAAGTCAAAGTTCCAGAAATAAAACATATAGAATAATTATAATTTTTTAACTCTTAGAAGTGTTAAACAACAGGTTGTTAACCTCAGCTGAAGAGAAAATGTGACCTGGAATCTGAAGAAATTGTCTAGATTACAGCAGAAGGAAAGAGAGGGAGAACTAAGGCAGACACCGAGGACAGATGAAAAAGGTCCAAGAAGAGATCATTGAGAGAATGGGGGAAAGGTAGCATTCAAATAACTTTCCAGAACTGATGAAAGACATGAACTCAGATTCAGGAGTCAAAATGAATCCCAAGGGAGATAAATTTAAAAAACAAACAACAGGCTGGGTGCAGTAGATTACACCTGTAATCCCAGTACTTTGGGAGGCCAAAGTGGGCAGATCACTTGAGGTCATGAGTTCAAGACCAGCCTGGCCAGCATGGTGAAACCTTGCCTCTACTAAAAATACAAAAATTAGCCAGGTGTGGTGGTGTGTACCTGTAGTCCCAGCTACTCAGGAGACTGAGGTGGGAGACTCGCTTGAACCTTGGAGGCAGAGGTTGCAGTGAGCCGAGATCATGTCACTGCACTCCAGCCTTGGTGACAGAGCAAGATCCCATCTAAACAAACAAACAAACAAGCCAACAAAAAACAATAAAACCAATAAAACGACACTATGTATCCAGTGAGGAGCCCTTTCCAGCCCCAGGCAGGCTTTATGGGGTGCAAAACCTAAGCCTCTAGCTGACCCTGAGGGGAGCCATCTGCTGCTTCTACTTAGAACACTTGTGAGGCCATACATTAGGAATCTCAAGCCCCAAGTGGGAAATTTGCCCAATAATGGGGCCCTTGGTTCACTGTCTTCATGGCTGTTTGCTCCAAAACCTCCTTTGTGTCAGCCCCACCCTTCCAGAACTCACTGGAAGCCAGGTGGGGCTCAGCCTCCTTGTCTAATCTCTGTGCTTCTAGACTTTTTTTTCCTGTTCATTGTTCACACAGCAGCTGGAGCGATATATTGAAAACACAACTCTGACCCTTACCTTTCCTCTCCCCAACCCTCTCCCCAGTGCCTACCACCTGTAAAATAAAGTCCACGCTCCTCTGGGTGGTACCGTAGGCCCTTTCAGATTGGCCCCAATGGCACCTCCAGACTCATGTCCCTCTGCTCCCGCCCTCCCACCCTCTCTCCATTCTCTCCACACCCTGTGATCTTTCCTCTCTCTGCATAACGTGCTGTTCCCTCTGCCTGGTGTGCCCTTCTCCTTCTTGAGTGTCTTGAGAATTTATGCTCATATGCTTTAAGATTTTGTTTAAATGTCACACACCCACCAAGCCTTGCCTGCTGCTCTTTCTGCCCTCCCCACAGCAGCCATTTGCCCCACAGTGCTTCTCCAGCTTGAATTTTTTACACTACACAGTCATGGTCTGTTTATGTGTCTGTGCCACTGAATGTGCCATGCATGGTGAGCATATTGAGGCCAAGGACCAGGTCCTACTGTATCTGTGGTGGGTCCCATCCCATCCAAAAATGTAGGAAAGTCAGCATGAATCATGAACAGTTAAAATTACCCTGCAAAATCCAATAAACTGCCCCAGCAAAGCAGCTACGTGGTTTTGCTCTCACCCTGCAATTAGTAACATGGCTCACCTCATATTCCCTCTGGGGTACACACCCATTGTGCAAAATGGTGCAAAAAGTCAACTGTGCTTTTAAAATTCATTTCCTCTCTTTATTGCTAAGAGTATAACTGAACTCATATAAATTAAATGTGCATATGATTAACTGTACTACTGAGAAAAAACAGATGAATGGGAGAGTGGATGGGAAGACAGATTTACAGGTGGGTGCGTGCTTGAATAACAGTAAGAATCATACTCATTTTAATAAAAATAGATATTATTTATCGAGTTCTTAGTATGTGCTAGGGACTTAATCTTGATCAATTCATTGAATCCTCAAACAATCCCATGAGATTTATATTACAATCTCCATTTTACAAATGAGGAAACTGAGTCATAGTGAAAGTGAATAAGATATACAGGTGGGTAAAATAAATGGATGGATGAAAGTATAGATGGATGGATAAATGGATAGATGGGTGATGGATGAATAGGTGGATGAATGAATGGATAGGTGGGTGGGCGGATGGAGGATTAATGGATAGGTGGGTGGATGAGTGGATGGATCGATGGGTGTATGGATAGATGGATGGATAGATAGGACACAGGGTGGCCAGACTGATGGAGGGGTAGTAGGTAAATAAATAAAATAATGTTTGTTCCTCTGCAACCAACTGAAGCTCTGCCTTGGTTTCTCTGGCCTTGTTGCCTGGATCTCAGAAGTCAGCTTCAATCTAAGCTGCTCACCCTGTCATCCCCTCAGACTGGCCCCCATTCAATGCTAGGTGCCCCTCCCCCCTTGAGGCAACCATTCACAGTTGGACAGCCAATTCCTCCCTACTGTCTTCGGTAGTAAATTATATGGCCAAAGATGTCCTTAACAGTATCTCCAATTCCATAAGCCATCCCATTGGGAGGTGAGGTCTGTGTCCCCTGTCTTTAATTTGGGTGGACTTGTGACTCTTGCAGAAATGATGCAAGGCTACATGATTTCCAAAGTTAGGTCATAAAAGAGATTCAACCTCTACTTGACTCTCTCAGGAAGAGAGCACTTAGAACCCAGCTTGCCCTTAGAACTCAGCCACCACGCTGGGAGGAAGCCCAAACTAACCCACAGGAAGAGACATCACACAGGTAGCTGTTTTGTCTGACAGCCCAGCTGAGGTCCTACCTGACAGCCAGCATCAACCACCAGACACGTGGGTGATGATCCTCAGATGATTCCAGCTGCTAGCTGTCATGGTGCCCCCAGTGACTGAGTCTTCCTAGGTGAGACACTAGGCTGACGCCCCCACTGTGCCTTGTCTAAATTCTTGACCCACAGAGTCTGTGAATGTAACAAAATCATTAGTTCAGATCACTAAGATTTAGGCTGATTGTTTTTCACATAATAATAACAGAAACATGTTCCCATCAGCAGCCAGGCCCTGCCTTGACTACCTTTGGAGACAGTGGGGAGGGTCTGGGCTTTGCTGAACCATGTATCAGTCCACATCGGAGGCCCATTGGGCATAGGGAGCAGGGCCTCTCCCAAGCCTCTCTCCCTGACTCTTCTGGGTGAAATGAGGTCAGCTTCTGGGTGTCCTGGATTTCCTACAGACAGGGGTCACAGACCAGGCTTGGGCCCCTGTAGATGAGGCATGGCCTCGGAGCAGGAGCTTGACTCCAGCAAAAGCTTGTTCTAGCTCTATCTGAGCCTGGCCTGGTTTGCTTCCAGGTTTTGTTCTTTTTAAAACTGGTTCACTCAGTGGGTATTTAAGACAAAAGCCACAGACCTTGGTCTGATGTGAGGGGAAAAAATAGTATGGGGGGGGTGGGAATCCGAGAGATCTAGGTCGAAGCCCAGCTCTGCCACTTCCCAGCCATGTGGTCTGCTGAGTTGCATCACCTTTTAGGGCCTCTTCTGTGTGTGGGGATAAGAATAGCTACCCCCATCACGGATTTGTTGTGATAAGAAATGAGATTCCAGCCTGGGCAACACAGTGAAACCCTGTCTCTAGAAAAAATACATAAATTAGCCAGACGTGGTGGTGTGTGCCTGTAGTCTTACCTACTTGGGAGGCTGAGGCGAGAGGATCACTTGAGCCCAGAAGACTGAGGCTGCAGTGAGCTATGACTGCACTCCAGCCTGGGCAACAGAGTAAGACCCTGACTCAAAAAAATAAAACAAGGCTGACCCAGCTACTTGGGAGGCTGAGGCATGAAAACTGCTTGAACCTAGGAGGTGGAGGTTGCAGTGAGCTGAGATCATGCCACTGCACTTCAGCCTGGGCGACAGAGCGAGACTCTGTCTCAGAATAAATAAACAAAATAAAACAAAAACAAGCAAACAAAAAGGAATGAGATAAACTATGGAAAGCACCCTACTCAGTGCCTGGCACACAGCAGGAGCTTAATAAATGTCAGATGTTACCTTGCCTCCTTTCTGAGTAGAGTGTGATGATAGCCTATCTCTTTCATCCACGAGGCCTAACACAGTGCCTTATATGCCATAAGTACTCAATAAAGGCTTTCAGTGAATGGATGAATTTACCGGAGTCCTCTGATGTTCTTCTTCACTCATCTCTAACCTTGATCCACGTATTGATACGACCCTCTTCCCCCATAGACTCAGACCTCCCCAGGGACAAGGACGCTTGCTATCTCATTCACCTGTTTTATCCTCAGCATACAGTAGGTGCTTAATTGGCAACTACCAAAAAAATCAGGTGCTCCCTGCTCCCGCACAGAGTCCTCAGTTCAGGATCTGTACCCGCTACTGCCAGGCATTGAGGTGAGGCTTTCAATTTATCGTCAGCCTCTATTGACCAGAACCATCTGCGGACTGCCGCCCCCGCAACCAACCCTGCCCTGACCAAGCCCCAGGTGCCCTCCCAGCTCATATGACAGATGCCCTCCCAGGGGTATCCACAGACTTGAAAACCTCTCAAAAATTCCTGCAGAACAGTAAAACACCCATAATTTTGGAGTATGTCTTAGGTTGGGTTCCCCCAAGTGCAGATCTTGGGATGAGGAGTTGGGTGCAAGTAGTTTACTTGGCACAAGGGGAATGAGCCAGGAAAGAGAGGGAAGTAGAGACCTGAGCCACTGCTGTGGATGACTGTCCCATTGAGGGGCATGGAAGTCCTTCTTGGCCAGCTCCCAGGTCCCTTGCTTGAGGGCAGCTCTGGGGCAACCGAGTCTTGGTACTTCTAGAGGCATGGGCTCTGCGCAGAATCACATGAAGCCCTCGGCAGGCACCTCTGGGAAGGCAGGGCACTATGCTATACTGTGATGTCCACAGGTGAGGGACAGTCAATAGTCATCGCTCCTCGGGGGCTCGAGGCACAGTTGAGAGAGGCTCTGTGAACTCCAGACAGCTCTGGTCCCTCAGTGTCCACTCAAGAATGCAGGTGCATGGGGCCACAATGTCTCAGGGACAACTTTGAATCCGCTCTAGTTGATCGTATTTAAAGTAACTCATTTGGAGAATCTGGGACTTTCACAGTTATTTGTGTAAGAAACCTCAGTTCCCAGTGGAGAGTGTGGAAACCACTGTGCCACAGAGATAATGATGATCCCCAAAGGCCCTCTCACTCTTCGAAGGCTGATTCTTTAGATCCAATCTGCTTAGGTGGGCTGCAGGCTCCAGCCCCTCTGATCTTGCTGAAAGTCCAGAGCCTCCCAAATTACAAGACCAAGTTCTTCCAGGGACTCCCAGGATGTGGCTCCCTGGCTGGCCCAAAGGTTTCTGCAGCTGTATCTAGATGTTCCCTCCAGAAGCCGGGTAGTGGCCACCTATGAATTGAGGCTCCTTGACTATTTTTCTTTTTCTTTTTCTTTTTTTTTTTTTTTGAGACAGAGTCTTGCTCTGTCACCCAGGCTGGAGTGCAGTGGTGAGATCTCAGCTCACTGCAACCTTCACCTCCCAAGTTCAAGCTATTCTCATGCCTCAGCCTCCCCAGTAGCTGAGACTACAGGCACACACCACCAAGCCTGGCTAATTTTTGTATTTTTAGTAGAAATGAGGCTTCACCTTCTTGCCCAGGCTGGTCTCAAACTCCTAGCCTTAAATGGCCCACGTGCCTCAGCCTCCCAAAGTGCTGGGATTACAAGCATGAGCCACCATACCTGGCCTGGACTTTTTCTATATTCATTTAAGGAAGAACCACCTCTGAGTATCACAGTTGGTACATAACAGTGATAATAGCAAAAATAATAATGTTAATACTTGTGTCCTTGAATCCTTTTTAGAGCAAGGCAGAACACAGATAGAGAAAATAGTATCTAATTGTTTTAGCACTTTGCAGCTTACCAAAGGCTGTCTTACATACTAGTAATTTATTGAACACTGTGAAATGAACAAGACAGACATGGTCCCTATCCTCATGAGCCCATATTCTGGTAAGAAAGATGGACAAGAGAGAAGCGATGACAGTGAAATGTTAAGTAGTAGCATTTGATGAGTACTTGCCAAGCACCAAGCACTGTGCTAAATTTTTTGTGTGAATTGCCTCATTCAATCCTTAAGCAATGCTTTGAAGTGATAGCGTCTTGTCCCCAACATACAGATGGAGAAACTGAGGCACAGAGAAGGTAAGCAATCTGCCTGAGAGCACACAGCTGGCAAGGGAATTTTGTACCCACAATTTTCTGATTCCAAAATCCATGGATCCAGTCTGGCTCTCTACACCTCCATTTCTCCATGTGTAAAATGGGAGTAAATAGTAATACCCCGCCTGGCCCCACCCACGGTATGTCATGAGGATTAACCAAGACAGTGAGGGTAACATTGTACATGGCCAACAGTGAGCTGCTGTTTTTCTCACTCTGACTGAGGCCCTGGCCTCTCGTGCCTGCCGCTCGCCTCCGAAGGCTGCCTGTGCACGGTGTGGGCTGCAGCCACCTGGCAAGCCTCTCCGTTCCCAGGGAAATCCCAGTCTGCCCTCACCAGCTCTCTAATGACAACATGGTTCCGCAGCGTCTGTGCTGATTTAATTACAGATTAATCAGGAGACCCAGGCATGAGCTCTTCTCTTTTTGCCAACAAGCTGGAATGTGACCCCTGCATGCACACACCACTGTGAGGGACAAAGGTAAGGCCCCTCTGGCTCCCACCTCAGGGGATGGCTGAAGTAAGTTGGGACTCCTCTCACCTGGAGCTCAGGGATTTCCCAGCCTCCACCTGGCTGACCCCTCCCAAGCTGCGTTCCTATCACCAGCCTTTGCCTTTGCTGTCCGTTAGACCCCAAATGTCCATCTTACTCTGTCCAATCTTGTAACAGCCACATTTTCAAGGTTCGGCCTAAATGCCGCCTCTTACAGGAAACCTTCCCTGATGCCCAGTTGGGATGATTTCCTCCCCTCTGAACCCCCAGGCAATTGATCTGGCTCATCTGAAGGCCCTGACCTATCTGTAGCCTGGGTTCACCTCTCTGATGGGATGTAGTCCCCAGTGCCCAGCATGGGTTTGGCATCTGTAAAATAACAGAAGGAATAATTGAATGGAGTAATTGACCTAGTTTCCCGAGGGCCAGAAGAACCTGGAGTCTAGAACCCTGTCTCTTTCCAGAGCCCCAACCTCCCTGCTGGCCCTGGTCAGGGCTGCATACCCTGGACAATCCCAGGGGTCCTTCCTGAGATACCAGGCCACATCCTCGGGCCCCTCCTGCCTTTTGGGAACTCCCTCCTGACCCTCACTCGAGGGGAACTCGTATTAGCAGGCAGCACAGGCTGGACAGAAACAGCCCACAGCCCCGTCGCCAGAGCAGACCTGTGCACCAGCCTGCTGCCTTGTTTCTCCAGGAACCAGAGCCATGATGAGCCACTGCTCAGCAGGAACAACAATGACAACAGGGAACCACCCTGAATACCCACTGTTGTCATTCATGTGTATTCTCTCACTTGATCTTCCAGTGACCCAGGCAGGGGACATTATTGCCCCCTTTCACAGATGAGCAAACTGAGAGGTGAAGTGATTTTATCAGCAATGGCAGAGAAAGATTTTAACACAGTTTGGCTCCAGAGCCTCCACCAAGGGACACCCCCCACCGGCTACCCACAGGTGCTCTATCCTACACCAATCTCTGGCCACAGCCTGGGCCCTTGACCTCTGACCCCCTGTTGCCCTTTCAGCAGGTGGGACTCAGGGATGAGGCTGCTGCCCACTATTGCCCGGTATTCTGGGGGTGGCATGAATGAACTGGCTCATGAATATGCAGGCAGGCCCAGAGCGCTCTCAGCTAAATCTGATCACAATGCAGGATAAATTAAGCGGCAGGATAAATGCATTAAAAATAACGGTCGGAGGAACAGGCTGTTCAAGGAGGGGTCTGGGGAGGAGGGGAGAGGCGCAGTGGGGGAAGCTCCACCAGCACTGTCAGCCGCTCCCAAACAGCCCCAAATGAAGTTCCCTTCCGTGGGGGAGGACCCTCTCCCCATCTCCACCCTCCCCTGGTTCCTATGGAAACACAGAGCAAGTTTAGGAGGGAAAAATGCCTGGAGATGAGGGATATGGGGAGGGACTAAGAATAGCAGCTGGGCTGGGGCTGGGGACAGGTGCAGACATGGTCTCTTTCCTGACACGGGTGAGGGGAGGACCTGGGCCAGGATGGACTCCTCATACCCCTACAGGCTTCCAGCAGCAGAAGGAGAGGCGCTGGGGGGAGAGAACCACATTCTGCCAGCCCCAGGGTCAAATACAGATGGTGTCCCTGGGTAAGGGCAGCAATGATAACAGCAGCTACGTCTCCACAGAGCGTGTGCTCAGGGCTCCACAAAGGGAGCAGGCGCTAGGACATCTCTCTTTCTCCAGGCAGAGAAGTGCATCCCAGAAGTATGTGATGACTTGTCCAGCATCACACAGCTGGGACCGGATGGGGCAGCCTGACTCCAGGCCTTTCTCTTGACTGCTGTGAGTCCCAGCGCCAGCTACATAGGGCAGAGCTTGTTCAGCAAACTTTTTTTTTTGAGATGAGGGGTTCTCTATATATGGTCTTAAACTCCTGGGACTCAAGAAATCCTCCTGCCTCAGCCTGCTGTGTAGCTGGGATTACAGGCACACACCACCAAGCCTGGCCCTTGTTCAGCAGATATTTATTGAGCAGCTACTATATTGCAAGTACTTGTGTAGGCACTGGGGTTACAGTGGGCAGGAGCGTGTTCTGACTGGATGGAGACTGGGTGGCTTCCAGACTTCCTCTCTCAAGCCCAGACAAGGGGTGGATCGGGAGCTCAGACCAGGGAAAGAAAGGTTCTGGGAAGCCAAGCATGGCTTGGCAGAGCTTGGAGGACAGAAAGCCTGATTAGACTTTGGCTGGGTGTGACAATCACAGGCTCCAAATCCAGCTCTGCCACCTGCTGGTTGTGAGATCTTGGGCCAGTTAAACAACCTCTGCACCTTGTTTCCTCCATCTATAAAATGGGGATGATGGTGGCACCCACCTCCTGTGACTGTAAGTAAGGTACTAACAATTAAGTCCTTGACAGTTCCAGGCACATCCTGAGCGTGCTTAAATGTCAGCTCTTCACAGTTTTTGTTTGTTTGTTTGAGATGGAGTCTCGCTCTGTCTCCCAGGCTGGAGTGCAGTGGCATGATCTTGGCTCACTGCAACCTCTGCCTCCCAAATTCAAGTGATTCTCATACCTCAGTCTCCCAAGGAGCCGGTATTACAGGCACACACCACCATGCCTGGCTAATTTTTGTATTTTTTGTAGAGACAGAGTTTCACCATGTTGGCCAGGCTGGTCTCGAACTCCTGACCTCAGGTGATCCGCCCATCTTGGCCTCCCACAGTGCTGGGATTACAGGCATGGGCCGCCACACCAGGTCAGCTCTTCACAGCTTTATAATTTGATGATCCAGGCAAGAGCCCCTCTCTTCACTCCATCTACCCACCCCCACCTGAAGGAGCCAAAGGTGTGCTTCTGTTCTTTCTCCAAGACCCCTGACCTCAGGCTCCCAGCTGTCCCCTGGGTGGAAGGGGGTGACCTACAGGCTCACAGGTCATTGCCCACCCAGCCTTCCCCAATCACACCTGGGTGCTGGGTGGGTGTTTGTGAGGGAAGCGCACCATGGCCCACCTTTCTCTCCTCCGTTCCCAGCAGGCCCAGAGTGCAGAGGTAGGGGAGGAAAGAGAGGAGAGGCCACAGAGAGGTGAACCCCACCTGAATCAAGTGACTAAAAGGGATGTTGGGGGGTGATGAGCAGAGAAACTTTGCTCAAAGGGATGTCTTCCTGGCAGTTGCCCACAGCGTCGAAGCACACGGCCTGGGCACTGCACTGCACTGGGTTTGCTTTCCCTTATCTCACAAGGATGGGCTCGCTTGTGCTCTAGAGGGGATTAATAAACCAGGAATTCAATGTGGGGCAAGAGTGAAAAGAAGCTGGAATGGCTGAGCCTAATGTGGGACTCTCCTCACTTCCCTAGTGTCCAGACCTGCATGGCTGCCTCGCTGTCATATGCGTCTGCAAGCCCTTTTTAGAACTGGGATTGTGGTCCTGAGCTGCCAGAACCCTGCCCTCCCAGCTTGAAGTCTGTTGCAGACTCTTATTTTAATTGATTATTTTAATTTTTGAGACTCGGTCTGTGTCACCTAGGCTGGAGTGCAGTGGCGCAATCACTGCTCACTGCAACCTTTAACTCCCAGGCTCAAGCAATCCTCCCACTTCAGTCTCCTGAGAGGCTGGAACTACAGGCACGCACCACTACACCTGGCTAATTTTTAAAAATTTTTTGTAGAGACAGGGTCTCACTATGTTTCCTAAGCTGGTCTTAAACTCCTGGCCTCAGGCAATCCGCCTGTCTTGGCCTCCCAAAGTGCTGGGATGATAGGCATGAGCCACCACGCCTGGCTTGCAGCCACGACTGAGCGGACCACAGGGAAGTTCTTCACTTAGACCTGTGCTGGTCAGTCAGAAGCCTGGATGGCATAGCTTCCTTTCTTGGGTGGTGGCCTCTCCTCCCTTTTATTTCTTCCTTTCTCTCTCTCTCCCTCTATTCCTCCCCTGCTCCCTCCCTCTCTTTCTGGTTAGTTCTCAGCTCACCTTTTCCTCAGATGGATCTTTCCTTTCCCAACTCCAAATGGAGTGAGATCCCAGAGAGCGGAACAGCGCAGTGAAGGATGGAGTGAGATGAGAAGAGATGAGACGGCGTCCCGGCTGGCCCGGCCCTCAGCACCCTCAGAAGCTCTGGGCAGGCCCTCTCCACCCTTCCCCGGGCCTGTTCCCCTTGTTGCCCTCTGCAGGCTCTAGGTCCATCCTGCTCTGGGCCTCATCCTGTGGGTTGACCCCACACTCTGTCCTCTCTGGGCTGACCCTCCATGAGCCTCTGAGACCTGACGCCTGGGCTCACACCTGCCCAGTCTCGAGGCCATCTGCCCTGGCAGTGCCCTGGCTGTACCTCTCTCCTCCTCTTGGTAACACGTCACATTCGCTCTCCTGCTGTGCCTGGTCTCAGGTGAGTGGGATCTGGAGACACGAAGAGGGCGTGTGAGGTATCGGGTATGCAGGAAGTAGACTGGGAAAGCCAGCAGGAACCAGCTTATGTGTTCTTGGTTTCTGGGGGGCTAGTTTTGAAGCCGGCTTCCGGGGCACAGAGTAGCCTTCCTGGGCAAAGGCTCAATTCAAGGCCAAGGTCTTTCTCTAAGCAATCAGCCTGGAGAGCAGTAGACGCAGCACAAGCTCTTGGCTGGTTCTACAATTCGGGCACTTCCCGTAGACGTCCATGGAACTCGGCGGAGCCTCTGTGCTGGTTTGCTGTTTAGACTTCCGGTCAGAAACGATGTGGTATCAACAGCAAAAAACAAACAAATAAGACAACAACAACAAAAACCTTGACCCAGCAGTTTTACTACTACAGATACTATGAATGCATATGGACAAGAAGCAAAGCTACTTTTCCAAGCATGTTCATTACAGAGCTATTTATACTGGAGCAAAACCAGAAACCTAGTTCCCCAAAACAGGAGAGTTTATACCAAGGTATAAACACAGAATGAAATATGCTGTGGCAGATAAAAATGATGCTGTGGGCTGGGTGTGGTGACTCGCGCCTGTAATCCCAACATTCTGGGAGGCCAAGGCAGGAAGATTGCTTGAGGCTAGGAGTTCAAGACCACCCTGGGCAATATAGAAAGACTCCATCTCTACAAAAAAAAAAATTTTTTTTTTTTTAATTAGCCAGGTGTGATGGTGTATTCCCATAGTCCCAGCTACTCTGGAGGCTGAGATGGGAGGATCATATGAGCTCATGAGTTTGAGGCTGCAGCGAGCTATGATTACATCACTGCAATTCAGTCTGGGTGGCAGAGCAAGACCCTGTCTCTAAAAAAAAAAAAAAGTGATACTGTGAATGTAAATTATTTATTGACATGAACAAATGGTTTTACAAAACAGCATGTATAGTATAATCCTATTATATGCGTACACACACATACGAAAAAGTCTAGATGCTTTACAGCAAAATTCTTAACCATGTCTTGGTAGTAAGATTTGAGGAAAGTTATGATTTTTTTTCTCTTATTTTTCCTTATCTATATTTTCTAATTTTTATTTATTAGCTAATTATTACACATTCATTATAGGAAAGGAGAATAGTATTATAATTTTGCATTTTATCTTTTGTAAAAAGTCTAAACCCTTTGGCCAGTAATTCCAATTCCAGGAAGTTGTCCTAAGGAAATAACTAGGTTGATTACAAAGATGTGACTATGAGAACAAACCATGTGCTGTTTCTCATAGGAGAGAAATGGACACAAGCTAAACTGCTGGGCATTGGGGATTGGTTGAGCGGTGTGTGGTGTAGTCATATGCAAGGTGCCGTGCAGCCACTGAAATCATGCTGTGGAAGCACAACTGTTGACTAGGAAAGATGCTTGTGAATATATGATTGGAAGACAAGAACGGGTTTTAGAACATTATGTACTGAATCAGCCCCTCTGTCTGTAATATGTGCTGAGTCCTAAGACTGGAAGGATATATGCTTAATTCTTAATGGTTGTTTCATTTAGAGGAGCTGATTACAGGTGATCTTAATTTTCTTTATATTTTCCTGATTATTGGATGATAAATATGTATTATTACAAGTTTTTAAAATTAATTCTTTAAGAAGGAAAAATAACCTGTTCCAAGAGGTCAGGCAATGAGAGGTGAAAAGCTGGGCCCCCTGGTCCCAGCAACTGGGGGCCATGGAAGCCCTTGGGGAGGGGACTGGGGATGGGGGCAGCCAGTCCGACACTGATGTGGAGTCTCTCTGTGCCTGCGCTGGCTAAGGAAGCCCCCCTCCCCGCCTCTCCCCCGGCAGGTCCGCTCTCTGCCATTCACCCTCTGGAATTAGCTTGCAGAGACCATTTTAGGAAGCCCGTGGGCGGCTGGAAGCAGCTTGTGAGCAGAGCTGGAGCCGGCTGAGAGCTGCAGAGTGAGTGCCCAGAGGAAGACAGGCAGAAAATAAGGGGAAGCCAGCACCTTTTTCCCATTTTTCTTTTTGGTTTGATTTTTTGAAAACAGTTCTCCAGAAAATCCTCACTTTGGCCCAAATGTTTCTTTTTCTGCCTCCCTTCCTCCAGGCCTCCATAGAGGGGCCAAATGTAAACTTGCTGTAAAGCTGGGACCAGGAGTCTGGTCTCAATGCTTCGACTAACTCACTGTGCAACCTTGCTCAGTCACTCACCCTCTCTGGGCCTCAGTTCCCAATTTCTGTCAACTTGGACTGGAATGGACTCAACATTCTGGTCCTACTTTGAGGCTCCATGTTTCTGAGATTCCATCTTAGGAGCAAGGCAGCTGGACTAGATGTCTCCAAGGCCTCTGTACAGCTCTGATATTCTGAGATTTGTGCTTTGAGATCTTTGAGAGTCTAAAATACACCAGCAAGAAAAGCCTCTGGTTTTTGCAGTTGTGGTTCTGGAATGCCACAGTATTAAATTGTGAAGATTCCAGTCTAGGTTCTAGCTGAGTGGCTGCTTATTATTTAAGACTACCTAGCTGAGCCCTGCCTTTGCCAGGGATGTGGGGCTCTCTTTGCCACTCTGGACATGGAGACTGACATCCTGCATCCCCACAAGTAAGGCCCAGACCCTAGGCATCCCCCCTGAAGTAGACATGAAAATAATAGCTCATGAATACGGTGCACTCACCAAATGCCAGGCTGCAATGGGTGAGTGGCCATTTGTCAATGGAGCTCCCGCCCTGGGGGGACAGCAACAGTCTCTGTTTACTGAACCCCTAGGATGTTCCAGACCTGGATGCTATAGAGATCATAGGACTCAAGGGGTCAGCACTATGATATGTCCATTTTCCAGATGAGGAAGCTGAAGCTCAGCAAGGTCCAGTGACTTGCCCAGGTCACAGAGCCAGGAGGTGGGAGAGCTGAGACCTGACCCAGATCAGCTGACCCCAAGGCCCTGCTGGACTGCTCTGCTACTTCTGGGCAGCCCCTGGCCCTGCAGATCTCCAATGGGCAGGGAAGGCCATGGGGAAAGACAGGCCATGGCTTTCAGCTGATCAGGACCCCCACAGCAAGGGCACCCACTAGCCTGGCCCCCTTTCCCCAGCCAGGGTGGCCGTGCTGGAGGTGGAGTTGGTTAGCAAGTAGGTAGTGCCTGTGTTTGTGCCTGTGTGCACGTGGGTGTCTGTGTCGCTCCAGGAGGGTGTGTATCTGTGTCTCCGTGTGGGTGTCATTGCACGATGTGCACGACATGTCTGATGTGTGTGAGCACTCGGATGTGGGTGCTGGTTGTGTCTGCCTGTGTGTGTGCTGCCGTGTCTCTCCTGGAGTGTGCGAGAGAGACAGAGTGTGATCCATGGAGCCTGTGGGAGGGGAGCTGGGTGGGGACAGTTCTCTGCATGCTCCTTGCTGCCCTCCTTCGGAGCTCCATGGCCTTGGGCCCCTGAAAAGCTGCCTGCCCTGTGGGTGTCCTGACATTTTCCCAAGTTGAACCTGCAACCCCCAGCTCCCACACCTACCCCGTGGCTGGACCCACTACCTAGGACCATTGTGGGAACCTCTTGGGCCAGATCGGGCACTCATATCAGCCATGGCCTAGGTCCTTGGAGGACGAGTAAACCCCCTGCAAAAAGGCAGCTGGGTTCCAGCGTCCCAGCTCCTGAGCCCAGCTGTGGGTTGCAAACAATTCGTCTTCAGCCTGGGCCTCCCCTTCCTCCGCCCTGAATCAGGCCTGCTAAGGCCTGTGTGTCTTAGCAGGTGAACTGGGAAGAAAAACCCTAGAAAGGAGATTCATGGTCTAAGAACTAGAAGGGAAACTCACAGTCATTTAGTGAAGCTACTGTCCTAGTGGACGTCTGTGTTAGCACCATTGGCTGCAAGTTTTACTTCCAAATCTCTGGGAACAGAAAACACCTCTTACAAAGAGGCTATTCCATTCTAGGCAGCTTTGATGGTAAGTTGTACCTCACACTAAGGTTTTCCATCTGCCTCCCATGGCTTCACCACATGGGTCTCAGCCCTGCCCTCTGGTGCCCATGAGGCTCAACCTCCATCATTTATGCCAAGGCAGGGGGCGTCAGTCCAAAGCCTGTGGGGCCCCTCAGAGAGGTAGCTTCTGAGGCCAGGTGAAGTGCTGAGAACCCTCAAAGACTCCCGGAGGCTGAGGGAGGGCCGTTCTGCTGGGGGGCCAATCTACTGGCTGGGTAGCTGAGAGCCCCCAGGTCCCACCAGGCCAAAGATTGGGGGAGGCAGCTGATGCCAAGTGTCCCAGGAAAGCTTGGGGATGGCTGCCCTGTCTGGGCCTGGGTCAGGGTCTTGGGGGGAACTCTGGGCCCTGGGGAGAGCTGGGAGCCACCGCCTGGAAAGAAGGGGTGCATGCATGGTGAATGGATGAGGGCAGGGCTGCAGCTCCCCCCACAGCACAAGACTCCACTGGGATGAAGGATGGCGTGTGCTAAGAGCTTGGCATATGGGTGGTGGGGGTGTGGACAAGAACTGCTGTTAGGATACTGTTTATCCATCCTCTCGTTCTTTCACTCATTCTCCTCTGTGCCAGGCCCAGGGCTGAGGGCTGGTGACCTGGAAATGAAGACCCCCCCACCTTCCTGACCCCCACTCCTGCCCCAGAGAACTGAGCAGGTGAGAGAGACAGACTCAGCTCTGGATGTGTCATCATAACTCAGCATGTGCCCAGAACAGTCCCAGCCCTAAAGGCACCGCAGAGGGGGCTGCAGGTATCTTTGGCTCAGTTCCCTGCTCCCAGAGGTGAGAAGTCTGCCACCCCCTATCCCTCTGGGACTGGGTGCCATAGTTTTACATGGGCATGGGAGCAGAGCCAATGGCTCTATTTTACAGAGAAGAAAGCCTGAGAGATGTTTGTCCAAGGGGTGACGGCAGGGTCAGGACTCCAGACGCAGGTGCAGAGCTGCTGTTTCTGGAGGGGGAACAAATGTAAGATCCCCAGGCCTTGCACGTGGATGATGCTCTTCAGCTTAGAGCAGGTTAGGTGAGGCCACAGGGTCACCTGCCCACTGAGCCACACCCTAGGCTGGTGGGGGCTGGCAGCAGCCTGGCCTAGACACAGGATGGCTTGGACCCCAGCCCTGGAACAAATGTGCTGGGCCACCTTAGATAAAGCCTTCACCCTCTCTGGGCCTTTCTCCCCCTACTTCCAGGCCAGGGAGCTAGATTTGGGTAAGGAAGGACAAGCAAGTTTTCTCCCAGGTACAGCCTCCTGCTGCTGGCCATGGCTGCCTGGGGCACTGCTGAGAAGGAAAGGGTATCGTCATAATGAGTCACATTGTGAGAGACTGGAGCGCAGTGTGTGGCGCCAGGATGCACCCTGCCTGGGTCAGGGAATCAGGGAATCATGAGGGCCCTCTGGGCATTGGTGTCCTGTGAGCCTGAGTGCTGCAAGTCTCCCTGAGTGCCCCTCAAGGTCTCACTGGCCCCACAGGAGGCAGGAAACATGTAGAGCCTGAACAGCAGCCAGGCACCGTGTGCCATGGACTCACACTGCCCCAGAGACTCCCAAGCTGAGCTGGCTGTGTGTTCTCCAGCCCATCTTCACAGTCACACAGCCCTGCTGCCAGCTGGCTCCCTGTTACCTTGCCCTCTGATCTATTCTGGCAGATGACCAAGGTGGTGTTCCAGGTGGGCTGAGTAAGAGTTTCCAAGTGGAGGCAGGAAGGACTGTGCTCTGGGTGAAGTGCATGCGCTAGGCCTCTTTCTGTGCCTTCCAGGCTCTGGCCATGTTCTGGACAGAGGGGGAAGGAGAGGAGGTGAGCCCTGGCCTGCGTTGCATCAGGCTCTTCATATTCTTCACTCTTATCCTGAGAGCTAGCTATGATGCCCATTTTACAGATGAAGAAACTGAGGCTCAAAGAGTTTCAGTGACTTCCTTATTATTCTTATCATGGGCAAGGCTGGGATCTGTCACATCTCAGAATCCGGGTGTCTCCTCTACCAGTCAAAAGGCCAACAGTAGCGTAATGTATGCTCAGAGGACCATACTTACGGCTCAGAAAGAACTTGGACCTGGTCCCAGCAGCTCTTTCCATGCATTGCTGGGGACCCAGCTGTTTATACAGCCTCACTTGGTCTCAACTTCCTCACCTGTAACATTGGATAAGGAGGTTTCTTCTGCGCTCCTGGATCTCCCCAGCCAGCACAGATGCCCCCTTCTGCGCCCACCACACCCTGCCTGATCCCTGCTTCTGGCATTGGCTGGCCTCTGACACACACTCAGAAATGAGTGTGGGCAGGGCAGGGTGGCATCCTAACCACATCCAGGTAGGTCCCCTCTCCTGCCAGGTGATGGACAGAGTCCTGTGGGTTAGAAGAGCTTCCTCCAGCCACAGAAGGATTATAGTAAAGTCGAAAAGTTGCAATCCACTGGCTTGCAAATGTGGTTTGGGTTGCCTTGCACAGTGTTTTTTTTAAATCTGAATTTCTTTGCCAACATTTAAAAATAGAGACATTTCACATAAAAATCCAGATTTCCGGCTTCTCTTGAAAAATCAGAAGCTCTGACAAGTCTGCCTTGAATTGGCTGCCCAGGGCCGGAGCTGGGGAGCCGAGGCACGCTCTCCCACAGTCCTCATGTGGACCTCCACTCACCCATGTGACCTGCCTGACCCCTGTGGCATCCCATTTTGCCCCTCCTTGGTGCAAGGGTCAGGCTCTGGAGTCGGGTTGATCCCGGTTAGTCCAAGCATGTGGC
Source organism: Plecturocebus donacophilus (assembly GCA_004027715.1). Taxonomy (NCBI): domain Eukaryota; kingdom Metazoa; phylum Chordata; class Mammalia; order Primates; family Pitheciidae; genus Plecturocebus; species Plecturocebus donacophilus. Next base: position 18,974 of record PVKP010017166.1, read on the forward strand.
TCAATCACACTGTGACCATTGGGAAGTTCCTGTTTTCCCTCTGATAGGACAGAGATTCCCATAGCACCCACTTCATAGGGACACTGCAAGGCTGAGAAGAACGAATAGAAAGCTACTGCACCCGTTTAACATGTTGCGTGGCCCACAGTGAGTATCAGCAAATGCCAGCAAGGTCTTCATCACCACCATTTTCTCATTCTCTCCCAATGGGGGCTGAAGAGTCAGCAATGATGCCCTCCTTCCCCACCCCTGCTCTGGCCCAGCCCTAGAGCTCTCCCTGTGCTGCACATGCGCTCATGTGGCAGTGGCAATCCTGTCTGGGTAACACATTCAAAACAGATCAATAGCCACTGAGCACTGCAATGCCATCACAGGAGGCCACAGCACCATCTGGGCTGCTGGGCGGTGAGTTCAAGCTCTTTTTCTTTTGAGGGCAGGAAATGATGTACCACGTGACCTTGGACAAGTTGTTTTCCCTTGGTTTCACCAACTGCAGGATGAGACTGTGGTCTCTAAGGCCCCTCAGCTTGACATCTTAGGAGTTTTGCAGGTGGGCAGGCAATGAAGGCCAAAGCATCACAATGCAGGAGGGAATTAGGATTCTTTAGCAAAAACCTGTCATAAAGAGACTCAAAGTAAAAGGTACTATATTGGCTCATGTAGGAGGAAGCCTGGGGATTGTGGGATGCAGGCAAGGCTGGATCCAGGTGTTCCAAAGATTTTTCTTGGCTTCTCTTGCTCTTGTCCCTTAGATCAGCTTCCTTCTGTGTTGGGCTCATCCTCATCTCAGGTACAAGAGCTTTCTGTGATGGGGATGCTGACCCACTAGGAGATCTAACAGAGTCCTCTAGAGCCACAGCTCTAAAAGCAAGTGAAGTCCTGAGGTCCTTTTGCACCTCCTTGAAGAGGCGTCCTAGGGAAGATGCCAGCTGGCCTAGCTAGAGTTGTGTGTCTATTCCGGTGAGTGGAAGGATGGAGTGACAGAGGTACTGCGATTGGCACTCTCATCAAAGATGACAGGGAACAGAAAAAGTCTTCCTGAAAGCAAAGGAGGCCTGATATCAGAAGACAGATGAATAGAAATGGTCTGTGAAATCTAAAATAACAGCAGCCACTGGTCATTCTAGGGGCCTTTAGTGCAGGGACAGAGGAGGGGGGAAATCTTCCAATCAATGAAGTATTTATGTAAATAACCTTCCAAGCATGGACATGCAGAACCTTGAGCAGACGATTCTAGTGCCTGAGAAGCAACAAGAAAAACACTCCACTCTACCAGACTCTTGACACCCAGAGCCAACTGCAAATGCCGGGAGGGGTCTGGAAGGTTTGTGAAAAGCTCTTGGTATCCAAGGAGGGGACAAGGATGGAGGTGTGCGGCAGCATGCTAGGACTTCAGAGGAGAGTCAAAGTCGAGAAGAGATGTGAGCAATGAAAGGTGGCAGTGGGGCTCAACCAGGTGGAGCTGAGGAAACATGATTTTGACTATGGCAAAATACAAAATAAAAAAAGAATAACACTAGGAAAAACTAGAACAAAATATAGATTAATTACCTTTCATCTTAAGATGAGAATGGACTTTTAAAAAGCAATGGGAAAAAAATCAAAAAGAAAAAGCTTGACATATGTAACATTAAAAAAAGCATACATTTCAAAATCAAAACATTAAAAGGAAATGGCAAACTGGGGGAAATATTTATGTTATTAACATATTTGTGATACAATAAATGCATAGTTTCAAAAACATATGAGGACACCAAGAGAAAAATGGACAAAGGACATGAATAGACAATTTCCAAAAGGGAAATGAATGATGGTGTAGCCTTCTTCATTCAAGTGGACCACAGAGATCTCCTCTAACTAACGTATCCCGCTCCTGCTTTCAGGCTGCTGTACTTGGAGTGGTGGTGTCTCGTTTATTCAACCACAGGGCAGGCAGCTGAGGTGAGGCCTATCCAGAGGACAGCCGGTCCTTGAGTCAGCCCCTCAGGGGCTTTGCTTTGGCTGCATCTTTTATTTTTTAACTAATTTTTTTTTTTTCCTAGAGAAGGAGTCTCGAGCCATGTTGCCTAGGCTGATCTTGAACTCCTGGGCTCAAGTGATCCTTCCACCTCAGCCTCCCAAAGTGCTGGGATTACATGTGTAAGCCACCACACCCGTACGTAGCATCCTTCTCTAAAGCATATGCCTTTTGCAAAAATCAACAGTAGTTCTGGTAGGACAGGGATGGGCGAGAGGAGGGAGGCCCCTCATTGTCCCCGAGTGGCCCCTCACTGGCCCTCATTGTCCCCAAGGAGGGCAGAGGCAGGCTCCTTCTGGATCAGAAGCAACCCCACCCACAGATACCACCTTGCCCTGAGCCAGGTCAGTCTGCTGTCCCCAGAGGTCCAGATACAAGGGTGTGGGTGGAAATATCAGCAAGCTGTCATGACTCCAGAGGCCAGTGGGGCCTGGCTGCCACCCTTGTAAGTGACTGATACTGCCAGTTGCCAGGCTGGCAGCCTTGGATCCACTGGTGATGACCTTGGATTAAATAACCGTCTTTGTTGAAGTGTGCTGCACGGTGGTAAGGGCAGGGTGGGATTCACAGGCTTGGGCTCCAGTGCCAGTCAGGCTCGGCAGCCTCTGCTTTCCAGAAAGTCCCTTCACCTTGGCTTCCTTCTTCCTTGTCCGGACAAGGAGGAAGGATGAGACCTTCCTTGGAACGCTAGTGCTCCAGATTGAGGAAGGCAAGTAAAGGGTCTAACACAGTGCTTGGCAGCCAGGAGGGAAGCCCCCAACACACACCAGCTCTTAGTAATCACCTCTACATCCCAGAAATCCTGTGGCAGAAGTGGGTGTATGAATGATTCCAACCAAGAACCATCAGGGTACCAATAGAGAATGCACATGTCCTCAACTCCAGTTTTGAGGGAGGTTGAGACAGGATCTTGCTTTTTCAACCAGGCTGGAGAGCAGTGGCACGATCATAGTTCACAGCAGCCTCAACCTCCTGGGCTCAAACAATCCTCCTGCCTCAGCCTCCTGAGTAGCTGGGACTACAGGTATGTGCCACCATGCCTGGCTAATTTTAAAATTTTTTGTAGAGAAGGGGTTTCGCCATGTTGCCCAGGCTGGTCTCGAACTCCTGGGCTCAAGCAAGCTGCCCAGCCTCCCAGAGTGCTGGGATTACAGGTGTGAGCCACCGTGGCCGGCCCTCAATTCCCTGTTAGTCATATGGATACCTGGACAGTAAGTGGGACCCTCATCACTGCCGGTCAGCAGCAAGAACACCCACACAGGTGCTGATGGTGCAACCACATTCTATTAGGGGCCCTGACTCACCCACTGCTTCTCAACAGGGCCATTTCAAGTCCTCCATGCCACCCCATCACCCAGCTGCCCCGTGACAGCCCTCTCAATCCTTCATCAATGCCTCGCCTCCCGACATGTACCATGGACATCTGAGAATAGGAAGGGTCAACATACCCCATGATGGGACAGTCAGGAGGGAACTCCTGTTGGGGATGTGGGCCCAACAAGTTGGCATTCTGCCCAGATATTCGACCTTGGAGAAGTGAGGGCTATCAGGCTAGAAGGGACCTTCAAAGACATCCAGTCTATCCCTCTTCTGAATTGTGGTACAGCACAGCCTGCACCCCTGATGCCACTGTGGCCTGAGTCACTGTTACCTCTCACCTGGATTGTCACACAAGCTCCTTCGTGGTCCTTCTGCTTCCATCCCCACTCGCTGCAGTCTACGTCTGGCACAGCAGCTTGGGATCCTGTTACAGACAGAAGTCAGCTGCCAGGTGTAGCTCATGCCTGTAGTCCCAGCTGAGGTGAGTCACTTGACTGGGAGTTCGAGGCTGTAGGGTGCTGTGATAGCGCCTGTGAATAGCCACTGTACCCCAGCCTGGGCAATGTAGTGAGACCCTGTCTCAAAAAAAAAAAGGCAAAAAGATGGAAGTCAGGTCATGACACTCTTCTGCTTGACACCTCAAATGTGTTCTTATTTCACTGAGTAAAATGGAAAGGTCTTACAACAGCCCATAGGCCCTGGAAAACCAGATCCCTCTGTAACTTACTCTCTGGTTTCCTCTCCTACCATTCTTGGCTTTGATCACCCCACTCCTGCCTGCTGACCCTGACCCCTGATGCTCCTCCAATACACCAGACAGGCTGCTGGCCCAGGGCCTTTGCCTTCACTGTTCGTTTTGCCTGGAACACACTCGAGACACCTACATGGCTCACTTGCTCACCTTTAAATTTTTGTTCAAATGCGAAACTCTTTAAATTGCAGCATCTCCCCTCACCCTGCCAGGGCTTTCCATTTCCCTTACCCTGTTCTGTTTGGTTTCCCAGAGCATTTCTCAGGATGAGCACACTCTGCAATCTACTTAGCATACTTACTGTGTGGCTCCCCCACAAGGATGTTAGCTCACTGGGCAGGGGCGTGGTGCCTGGCTGCCACAGGCATGGAGCTGACCTCGGCCGTCCTGTGGCTTCTCCTCAGGTCCCCACTCTGCACTCTCAAGTATATGGAGACCTCCTCCTTAGGCCAGCCCTCCCACTGCTCTGCTCTTGGGTGAAGGTCCTACATTTTTCTCCAACGCTCCTCACTGCAAGCGGGCTCTCCTGAAGATGTAAGTCCATCTGTCGACATTCCTTCAGAAGTGAGAGGCCAGACCTGAGCCAGGTGCATATTTTTGGAGGTGGACAGAGGGAAAAGAGAGAAATCAGGAGAGAGAATCACAAGACAAAGATCCATGGAAGAGGGACCTGTTGAGTTTCTTTCGGGCGGGCCACCTGACATTGGACAATGCCCCTGAGACGCCCCTATTTTTGCCTCCTCCCAAGTTGTCAGCCTGACAGTGCTTGGGATTCCTGTTTTCCAGAGAAATTCAGGGAGTCAACACACATCCAGGACACATGACAGTAAGCCTGGCAGGCCAGGTGTTGGTGGGCACGGCGGTGAGGCAGGGGACAAGGGGAGCTGAGTGCCAGATTAATGCTTGTGCACCCTGCCCCCCCGAGCAGTGAGCAGCTGACATTATTTTCAGCTCTCATCCCACCTCTCAGCAGGGAGGCCCTGCCAGGAGCCCAGGGTTGGGGGAGAACAAGCCAGTACCAGAGACTTTGGATGCTCTGGAGATGGAAGGGTCTAGAAAGTGCTAATAGAAACAAAGCCTGTCTGGGCCAGAACTGGTGAATCTGAGATGAAGAAGTGCCATCCACAGTCAGTGGCAGATTGAAAAGAGAAGCAGCGTCTGCAGAGCTGAAGGACCACATGGGCTCCCAGGATTACTGGGTAGCTCAGGTGAGCCTCCCAATACGGGGTCTCCTTCCAACCTGGTGGACGTGACTCAGTGCGGGCGTTGACTATGGCATTCACTCTGCATTTTTAGCCCCCATGTCAGCAGGGAACAGCATCTCAGTCAAGCCAAAGTCTGATTAGTTGGAGACACCGGCATGTCCCAGTGCTCTGGGAATATTAAGTAATATTTACAAGGGGATGATGGTGGGGAGATAATTACCAATGGTAAGAGGCAGTCAACAGTGGGGAACTCCTCCACTGCTCAAGTGGTGAGATATTGAATAGGAATGAGGCTCACAGTGGGAGAGTTTGTCATGGGTACAGTGGAAGGGGTTAGAAAGTCGCTACCTCTGCTGATTCTGCTAATAGGATGAAACAGCCTTGCAAATAAGAGCTAGACCCCAGGAGGCCTGCATTTGAGAGGGTTTTAAAATCAGGCCAGGTCCTGCCAATAGCTTCACACGTAGATGTCTCAGAGCTGGAAGGGAGCTTAGAGATCAGCAACACCACTGGTTCTGTTCTGAAGGCATCTGCCTTCCAAAAATACTGCAAGTATTAAGTAATAATTAATCTGTTTTCACATTTTTTATTCATCAAAGACACACAGAGGACTGCCAGCTGGGACGAGCAAAAGACCTGAAGCTGATGTCACTGCAGCCCCAAACAAAAGAGACCTTTTTTTTTGTTATTTTTTTTTTTTTGTCAGCCCAGCCTTATTATCCTGTATAAATGTAGTTTCCCTTTTGAAAACATTTAAAATAACACAAGCGTCAGCTTTTAAATACCTGTGGGAGCCTGCAGATTCTATATCAGATACCTAAATCCAAGACAACTCTTTTTTTTTGAGATGGAGTCTCGCTCTTTTGCTCAGGCTGGAGTGCAGTGGCACGATCTTGGCTCACTGCAACCTCTGCCTCTCAGGTTCAAGCAATTCTCCTGCCTCAGCCTCCCAAGTAGCTGGGACTACAGGTGCGCGCCACCATGCCCAGCTAATTTTTGTGTTTTTAGTAGAGACAGGGTTTCACCATGTTGGTCAGGATGGTCTCAATCTCTTGACCTTGTGATCTGCCCACCTCAGCCTAGGATTACATCCAAAGTGCTAGGATTACAGGTATGAGCCACCGTGCCTGGCCCAAAGCCAACTCTTATTTCATGCAAGGAGCTGAGGCTCAGAGAACATAAGCAGCTTGCTCAAGACCACACAACTGGCTGGCAGCAGGGCCAAGGCCAGGCCCAGGGAGCAGGGCGGAGGGAAAGGCTGCCCTAGAATCGTAGGGGCAGCAAGGAAGGAAATCGGAGCAGTGAATGCAGCGGCAGAGTGGGTTGTGGACACCAGAAGCAGGGGCTTGACTGGTTCTCAGTACTCATTGGCTCTGACCCTGCAGAGTGATTTCAGCTGAGCCCATTTTCCTATCAGCAAAATGGGGATAATTATAGTACTTACCACATATTGCTGAGGATTTCAGTGAAGTAACAGAACAGAGCCTTTGATAAACAGTAGCTAGTTTTGTTTAACCTGGGGTGTGTGTGTGTGGGGTGGGGGGGGCATGCATCTGTGTAAACACACGAATACTGACAAGCTTGGGGAACAAGGTTACATGATCCAACTTTCAGGTACTGCCCTGACAATGCCAGTGGGAGACAAATTCTGTCCCAGGGGAGCTCCAGGTACTAATCGCAATGCTGTCACTTCCAGGGAATGTTACTTAAAACTGAGTGTGCCTCAGAACTCAGGCCCCATCTGGATTTGCTGCCTCAGAATCCCTGCAGGATGGGACCTGGGAATCTGCATTTTCAGAAGTTACTGAGAAGGAATTTACATACTGTAAAATTCATCATTTTCAAATACATACTTTCAGTGGTTTTTGGTAAATTCATAAGTTGTACAAACATCACCACCATCTAATTCCAGAATATTTTCATCATCCCAAAAAGAAATCGCAAACTCATTAGCAGTCACTCTCATTCCATACTCTCTTATTTTCTGGTAGTCACTAATCAACTCCCCCTCTCTGTAGATTTGCCTATATTGGATATGCCATGTGAATGGAATCATGTAATAGGTGGTCCTTGTGTCTTTGGCTTAGCATGTTTTCAAGGTTCATCCATGTTGTAGCATGTATCAGGACTTCATTCCTTTTAAGACACATTTTCACAAGCTCCCCAGGTAGTTCTGAGTGGGCTTTGGGAAAAAAAGAGGAGCACATTCATATGAGGTGAAACCTGGGTTATACTGAGACGCAGAGCATCATCCCTTCTTTCTGGTGTGCCTCTCTCCGGGGCCTCAAAGAAACACGAGGAACACTGGCTGCCTGCCTCTTTCAGAGACTCCAAAAGTAGGGCAGGGTCTCCCAGACACTGGAGGCAAGTGTGTGTCTATGGACAGCAGCCTGGCTGCTCTGGCGATCAGGTGGATTAACTGCAAGAGACACACACACAAGGGGATTCTGTCTCAACTCAAAGACTTTAATGTACATTATGTTCTTGGAAAAACATCTCCAAGGAAACAAGTGGAACCAAAACTCTTAACCAGCAGGGATTCTCATTCAAAAACCTGGTGTGAGCCCCAGCCTTGGAAAAGGATGGCACAGGGACTGTGATCATAGTACAACAATTTGATGTCAGGATGGCAGGGCCTGTGTGCTTGTCTAGAGAGGAACCCTGCCACACAGCATGATGGGCATGCCCCAAGGACTCCTGAGGAACCAGAAGCTCATTACTCTGGTGACTGACAGCTCCACAGCAGGGCTCGGAAGATTTAGGCTGACCAGGTTTTCTTCAGCATGGAAGGCACCCAACTTCATAAGGGCCTTAAGAAGCCTACTCTGGGCAGAAGCCTTCCTGGTGTTGCTGACTCTCCAGGTCATCAGAAACAGTCATGGTGGCTCCGGTGAGGGAGGGGATGTATGGGAGGGTCCCACTTCTGGGTGAGGCCTCGGAATGGAACAGGTGGGAGGTGACAGCACCAGCAAGGCCCCTGAGGCTAGAGCCACACCCACCTTGGGAGATGACCCACTGGGTCTCTGGACAGGAGAATGGGATTTTGATGGAGAAAGCTGAAGCTAACCACCTGCCAGACTGAATCCAGCTGCCTCCCTTGACACTCTCTTCCCAATCAAGGGCTCCTGAGGAGCCGCAGGCCCAAGTCCTCTTTGATGTGCTCCCATTCACCAAGGGGTAGGCAGCAATTCAGGCTCATCTCCCCATTACCCTCCATTTAACTGACTTCTCAGACTCCCTGGGCAATCCAAGGTTTCTTGTTTTTTAAGCTCCTATGGAACAAGCAACCAGATCTTTCTTGGACTTCTCGTTCAATTCCTTCCATTCAGAGGGAATTTGGTAGGCAGGTCTCTCCCAAGTGCCTCTGTAAGAGCCTGTGTGAAATTCAGTCAGATTAGCACCAAGGCCTGGCTGACAGGGAACCCACACATATGTCTTCAGGATGGGTACAGCCTCTTTGGCGATGAAGAAACATATGTATCAGTGGAAAAGGGAACTCTGGCTCCCATCTTTGCAGGACCTGGAGAGATCACGGCCCTGGCAGGTCCCAGGATGGGAAGCAGTAAATGGAGAGGCAGGACTGCAGCCCTGTGGGAAGGGGCCCCTCGCAGCTGAGAGCACTCCCGAGTTAGCCCGTCTCGATGCCCTCAGGGAGCACCACCACCACTGGGGCACAGTCCTCAGGCTCTGCAGCAAAGTCCCACCGGAACTTCTTGGTCAGGTGAGCTTGGAACTTTTCGGCTTTCTTCCTCAGGGTGGCATCCACGGCAACGCTGCAGGCAGAGGAAAAGAAAACCTACAGAGAACAGAGGATAAGTCACTCCTGAGAAGACAGAGGGGGCCGAGAAAGCTGTGGAAATTTCCTCATGGTGTTCAGCTCTCTGGGGCGGGTAGATCAGCTGCTGCTGGCATAGGCCCAGGACACCTGCTGTGCTCCCCTCAAACCAAGAAAGAAGGTCCAAACCCAGCTGAGATGCTAGGGCAGGACTAGAATGGAAAATTACTATCTGGGCAGAGATGCCCCACTGAGAATAACGCTGGGGGCCATCACCCTGGCCCCACCCCCTGGGGGGGTTCTACTGGACACTTGAACAGCAACTCAGAGTAACAGGTAGTAGCTACACCAGCTGGTACTAGGGTCTTAAGAAAGTCTTGAGGGTGCTTATAAGCCCCAGGATCCCATGAAGTCCCAGGCCCCAAGCCAACAAGACTGAATTGCTGCTCTAATCTTCTAAATGGGACACAGGCTGCCAGTTTGAGGCTTCTATACCCCTTAAAAGCTGTCTTTGATTTTTTTTTTTATTATGGTAAAATATACAGATGGACCCTGACTTATGGTGGTTCAATTTACGACACTTCGACTTTATAATGATGCAAAGTGATATACACTCAGAAGAAGCCGTACTTTGAATTGTTTCTTTCAGTACAGTAATCAAGAAATTACATGAGATAGTCGACACTTCATCATAAAACAGGCTTTGTGTTAAATGATTTTGCCGAACTGCAGGCTGGTATTAGTGTTCTGAGCACGTTTGAGGTGGGCTAGGCTGAGCTACAATGTTAGGAGCATTAGGTGTAATCAATGCATTTTTGAATTATGGTATATCTAATTTAAAGTTTATTAAGACATAATCCCATGGGAAGCTGAGGAGCATCTGTACATAAGATCTGCTGTTTCAATCATTTAAAAAATATTTTTTTAAAATTGTGGCAAAATATACATATTTACTATTTTAAATGTACAGTTGAGTAGCATTAAGTACATTCACACTGTTGCACAAGCATCTCCACCATCCATCTCCAGAACGACCTTCTCATCCCCAACCAAAACTCTGCAGCCATTGAACAGCAACTCCCTATCCCCTCCTCCTACCAGGCGCTGGCAACCAGCATTCTGTTTTCCGTCTCTATTAATCTGACTACCCTAGGCGCCTCATCTAAGTGAAATCATACAGCATTTGTCCTTTTGCGACTAGCTAATGTCACTTAGCATAGTATCCTTCCAGGTTCACTGATGTTGCACCATGTGTCTTTTGAAGGCTGAATAATACTCTGTTGTATGCAGGTACCACATTTTGTTTGTCTGTTCATCTGTCAAAGTCCATTTGTGTTGTTTTTACCTTCTGGCTATTGTGAATAATGCTGCTATGAACATGGGTGTACACACACCTCTTAGGGTCTCTGCTTTCAATTCTTTTGCTTATAAACCCAGAAGCAGAGCTGCTGGATCATAGGGTAACTCTCTGTTTAAATTCCGACGAACTGCCATACTGTTTTTCACAGGGGCTGTACCATTTTATATTCCTACCAGCAACACACAAAGGTTCTAATTTCTCCACATCCTGGCCAACACCTGTTATTTTCTGTGTGTGTTTAAATAATGGACATTCTAATAGGTGGGAGGTAGTATCTTACTGCAGTTTTGATGTGCATTTCCCTAATGATCAGTGGATATTGAATATGTTTTCATGTGCACGTTGGCCATTTGTATATCTTCTTTGGTGAAATGTCCATTCACTTCCTTGCCCATTTTTTAAATTGGGTTGTTTCTGCATTGAGTTATAGGAGTTCTTTATATATTCTGGATATTAACCCCTTATTTTGATGCTCTCATAAATGGTTTCATTTAATACAAACATGGGCAGGGAGCAGAATGGTAATTTTTGCACATCTGAAACCCCATTCCAGATATTCCTGGATCCCAGTCCCTTCCTAAGAGTGACAGCAAACCCATGATTCCTTCTTAAACTGTTGTACTGTTTTCAAAGAAGTTTCACAGAACATCCAACTGGATCCTCCCAACACCCTGGAAAGATACAACAGAATGCCTATTTTAAGGAAATGGAAGCTGAGAGGAGTTAAATGACTGAATAAAAATTACCCAGAAAGAAATAAGTGGTTTTTCCCAGACTACCATCTGCTACCCTACAGGCCCACCCAGAGACACAGGGGTGTGAGGGTGGAAGAAGCTCTTTGATCCACAGCACCCTCATGCCACAGCTGGCTTTCAGGCCACCATGGAAAGATGCTGGGCCCCAGGGGACCTGACCTGACAAAGGTAACAGGCGTCCTCTGCAGCTGATTCCAGGGGCAATATTCCTCCCACCCGTTTTTCCGCCGTCTTCCTGTTAGTAGGAGTGCGGCTTGTTTGCAGTGGTCTTTGGAGTAATTCCGTTGGAGTAGCAGCAGTGGTAGCACAGAGAGAAGTGATGGTGGGCTGGGTGGGGGGCAGTATGGAATCCGGCTTCATTAACTTGGGAATTGACTAACACAGGAGTGGGAAGCACAGCCACAACAAAATGCCAGATCAATAACTAATTAGAGGGGCTGTGTGATCTTGGTGGTGAGGGCCATGGGGAAGCCAGCGGTCGGCCTGTCTGTAGGCAGCTAGTGGAGCCTGCCTGGAGCAAGGCTGAACTCTGGGGAGGGGCCTGGTATGGGCAGCACAGAAGCCTTTTCTCAAACAGTTTTGGCTATGGAGGCCCTGCACACCCATTAGGCCATACCCAGTGGTTGTGGGGAGCCTGCTGGGCCGAAAAAGCAAAAGTCTCTTCCTGTTTCCCTTCCTTACACAGGAATTGTATGACTCTCCACACAGTCCCTGCTCTCTAGATACACTGAGCAGCTGCCCAAACATGTGCCACTGCTTCTGCTGCGCCTCTCTGCACACATGCTTTTCCCTCTGCTCTCAACACCCTTCCACCTCCTGCTTTCTCCTCCTTGATCTAACGAACTTCTCCTAAAGACTAAGGCTTAGCTCAGACAACACCTCCTTTAGGATGTCTTCCAGGCCAAGGATGGAGTGAGTGCTCCTCTGCGCTCCCTCCGCCCCAGGGCTACCTTGATCATGGCCTCAGTCTCAGTAAGTCAACACGCCATTTACTGTTTATCTCACCTACCAAACAAGGAGCAACCCCACAGCAGAGGCTCTTTCACTCTGTGCTCTACTCTCAGCATAGCGCCTGATACACAAAAAGGACCCATTAGATGTTTCATGAACAGAAGAATGAAGACAACCACAGGTTCCATTTTTTGTTCACTTTTGTACAGTGCCTGGCACCAAAGCTGTTCAATAATGATGTGGTGGTGCCAGGGAGAATGAAAGGCTCATTCTAGGGAGGAGGCAGCTTCTTTTCCAGGCCCCTGAACACCAGGGCTCTCAAGCTAACTCCTTGTGACATGAACTGCTCAGACCCCTGTTCCCCAGCATTGTGCCCGAGCCTCCCTCATGGCATTCCTCATGCTGCGCTTGTATCACAGTGATCTGCACCCTCTAAAAGTAGGCACTGCGTCCTATTATCAATGTGCCCCACAAAGCATATCGCCCAGGGCCAAGTATAGAGTCACAGCCCAAAGGATGCTCACTGGATGACCTAATAAGACCCAGGGATTGCACTTGGCAATGGTCAGCAGTGAGAGGCTAGAACAAGCTGGGCTCACGCTCATCACCCATCCTCCCGAAGCACCTCTCAAACACTGTCTGGGAGTAAAATCCACTAGAAGCAGGCACAGTAGACGCCTTCAGTCTAACAAATAACGTTTCTAATTTAAAAAGTGCTTCATCCTTTTTAAAGAACTCATTAACTTGGTCTTTACCACAGCCTGGGAGGTATAGGACTTTACTATTCCCATTGTAGAGGTGGGATGCTAGGCATGCTGCAACATGTAGTGACAAAAACTGAGCAAAGTCCTGTCCAAGCAGAGGTATCTCTGCTTCATCCTTCCCCTACCCAGACCTTTTGTCTTGACAGAGGCTTAATCCATCCCTGATATTTATTTTTAGCACTGCCCTGTGGGGAACTAAGGTGCTTCTGGAACTGTCCTCTCTGCAGCCTCCAGGACACAGGGCACAGTCTGGGTTGACTTAAAAAACAAAAAACCCTTATTGTAATATAACTTACACACAATTAATTGTATTCATTTTATTTTATCTATTTTTTAGAGACAGGATCTCACTGTCGCCCAGGCTAAAGTGCAGTGGCAGGATCATATCTCACTGTAGTCTTCAACTCCTGGGCTCAAGGGATTCTCCTGCCTCGGCATCCAAAGTAGCTAAGACGATAGGTATACTCCACCATATCTGGATAATTTTTTTTTTTTTTGAGACAGAGTCGCACTCTGTCACCGAGGCTGGGGTGCAGTGATGTGATCACAGCTTACTGCAGCCTCAACCTCTGGGCTCAAGTGATCCACCCACCTCAGCCTCCTGAGTAGTTGAGACTACAGGTGCATGCCACCACACTTAGCTAATTTTTGTATTTTTTGTAGAGACAGGGTTTCACCATGATGCACAGGATGGTCTCAAACACCTGGGTTCAAGTGATCCACCCACCTTGTCTTCCCAAAGTGCTGGGATTATACGGGCATGAGCCACCACGCTTGGTAATATTTTTTTAAATTTTTTGTAGAGACAGGTTCTAGCTATGTTGCCCAGGTTAGGAAATTCTACAATTTTAAATGCTCAGTTCATTTGGACAAATATATATATACCCATGCAACCACTATATGATATATGTTCACAGTGTTTACTTTTGGTATCCAGTTCTGAGTTTCAAAGTACATATAAATTTGTGTAACCATCACCCCAAACAGGACGTGGAACCATCCCATCACTCCAAACAGCTCCCTCGTGCTGCCCCTTAGCAGTCAAATCCTTCCTCACCCCTACCATCTGGCACCCCGTGATCTATTTTTGACCACAGTTTCACAAACTTGGTATTTTTAAAAACTCCTCACAATTCAGAAATGAATATGTTCAAATAACATGTAGTTTCCAAGCAATAACTTATTCTGATTCTTTTATTTTCAGATTAATTTTATGCCTTCTTCAGGAAATTTAACAGTGATCTGGTTATTTTATTAACTAAAACAAAATCAAGTCAACACTTTTTAACATCACTGGGACATAAATCATCTTAATGTCAGCAGATTAATATTGAATATTTTAAAAATATTTTTGAGCTAGGATAACATTTTGCAAACAAATGCATTTATCTAAAACAAAAAGCACATCTACTGGGTGTTTTTCTTCAAATATAAAATAAAGCATGAACACTTTAATCATTTAATCTGTGTATTATGAAATTCCAAGTTACTTTAGTCATACTTAAAGTATGAAAGCTTTTCTTAAACCTAAGTTAAATAAATTGAGTTCAGTCAGGTCACCTCAAGAAATTCAAATTATCAAGGCAGGTAACTATGTCACTATCTTACCCTATTTTTTTTAGCTAGACCAAAAAGATTACCTTTCCTAATTTTTTCAATTTCCAAATAATTACTCAACTTAGAATGAAACTAGCAATAGGTAAAGATTTTGTTTTCACTTGCAGCAGAAGAATGTGGTGTTAAATGCAAGACTATTGTTTCACAATGATGCCCAGGAAGGTGAAAAGTAGCACGAATGAAATCATCTGAGGTGAGTTTGAAAAATCTGGGATGTTTCATCTGGGACTCCAATCATATACGGGAGCCCACCACAGGCTTTAGAATGTAAAGTTCAGCCTTGCCTTCCACTAGCTCTGCTGATTTTGAGCAAATTGTGTGACCTCCCTGAGCCTACTTCCTTATCTGTACAATGGGATTACAGACCTAGCTTCTAGCACTGTTGTGGGGGCTCAATGAGACTAAGCATGCAAAAGTGATACCTAACGACAAAAGGTATAGGAGTAGGCAGGCAAATTTATCATAATGGGTATCGCGATGAAAATACCATAGACCTCACTGTCAGAGTCAGTGTTTTCCTTCAAGAGTTAAAGATGGACACGCATTTAGAATACTGGCAAGAAAACAAGGTGGAAAGCATATATGGCCTATTGTAACTAAAACTATTTTTAAAAACCGGTTAGATGACTATATGCCTAAATATTACGCAATCAGCAATAACTCCTTATTTTGTATATAACTCATTTTCTAACATACCATTATATTTAGATTATCCTTTCATTGGTTTTAAATGAATTATGGAACTTACATTGCTTTAAATAAAAGAAAAAACTATTTTTGTAAAACAAATCATTTTGATTCAAGTGAAATCCAAGGGATTTGTAAAAACTAGTGGCTTCTATTCAAAAGGGCCTCACATGGGAAAGTTGAAAAAAATTAATGGCTAAGAGCATTCCATTACGTGGCTGATTTTATCCATGCTAATGTGGCTGTCTTTAAGTCCTCACACATACAAACACCAGTCCTTCTCCACGGGCAGTAGCCATTTAAGCTCCTAAGAAAGAAAGCCAGTTCCACTTACTTGACTACCTGGGGCGAGGGCAGGCGGCTGGCTGAGGAAGGCTTTTATGGGCTGATTCATTCAGTCACAAATACCCTGAGTGAATGCCTCTGTGTGGAAAACTGGACTCTCACTGCCAACATGGCATCAACGTGACTCTCCATTAAAAAAAAAGTTTTATAATCTCCTTGTCCACATTGTGCCTTTTGAAATCTCAGTCATGCCTCAAGTGTATGGTCAAATGCCCCCCACCTTCCGCCCTTGCATAAAGCCATTTCTAGTCTTTTATCCCCTCAAATCTCAACTCTAGTCAGAATTAACCACTCCCTCTTTGGTACTCCTAATGCCCTCTGACCAGACTCCACTGTTTATACCTATGATATTTACATTGCCACAAGAATTATGAATTCTATCCATCTAAAAACACCCAATAACATCAAATGAGATAAATGTTAGGCCTTGACAACATATTGAAGATAACCAGATGTGAGCCGGGTGGATCATCTGAGGTCAGGAGTTCAAGACCAGCCTGGCCAACATGGCGAAACCTCGTCTCTACTAAAAATACAAAAAAATTAGCTGGGCATGGTGGTGTGCACCTGTAATCCCAGATACTTGGGAGGCTGAGGCCAGAGAATGGCTTGAACCTGGGAGGCAGAGGCTGCTGTGAACTGAGATCGTGCCACTGCACTCTAGCCTGGGTGGCAGAACAAGACCACATCTCAAAAAAAAAAAAAAAATGATAACCAGATCAACAAAAAATAGGCCTCTTGTAAAAGGAGCCCATGACTCAGTGCAGGAGTCAAGCAGACAATATATTAGTTTCAGCAAGCACATCTCACGCAATATAGCAGTGACAAAGGAAGAGGGGAGAGGGGAGAGGGGAGAGGAGGGATAGTTTGATAGAGAGAAATGCCTTGAGGGCATGTTGTAGAATGAGCAAATTTGTACCAGGAAGAGGGGAAATCAGGTTTGGGCAAGAAGGTCTAAAACAGGTACAAAGTGTCAATTATGCAGGATGAAGAAGTTCTAGAGATCTGCTGAACAGCATGATACTTACAGTTAACAATACTGTACTGAATACTAAAAATCTGTTAAGAGGGCATATCTCATGTTAAATTGTATTTTTTAACCACAATTTTATTTTTATTTATTTATTTTGAGACGGAACTTCACTCTTTTTACCCAGGCTGGAGTGCAGTGGTGTAATATTGGCTCACTGCAACCTCTCCCTCCCAGGTTCAAGGTATTCTCCTGTCTCAGCCTCCTGAGTAGCTGGGACTAGAGGCATCTGCCACCATGCCCGGCTAATTTTTGTGTTTTTAATAGAGACCTGGTTTTACCATGTTGGCCAGGCTGGTCTTGAACTCCTGACCTCAAGTGATCCTCCAGCCTTGGCCTCCCAAAGTGCCAAGATTACAGGCATGAGCCACCACAGCCCAACCGTGTTTCTTCACCACAATTTAAAGAAAGGCATGAAATAGCAAAACAGCATAGCCTGTCTGGCAATCTGCAAGGAGACCACTGTTGCTGGAGCTGATGGGGAAAAACACGGAGAGGAAGGAGAAGCTGGAGAACAGAATAACAAGCCAGATCAGAATGGCCTTTGTGACTAATGTTTGGGCTTTTAACCTTCTAGGCAATGAGGAGCCACAGAGAAGCAGAACCATAGCTGCATTATGGTACAGCACCTCAGGTGGCAGCGTGGGGAGACATGGGGTAACAGGGGTAAGCAGTCTAGCTGAGACCAAAAGGCCAGGGCTAGGGAAATGGTACCAGGGCAGGACTGCCTTCTAAAACACTTACCGCTATCTGAAGTTGCTTGGTTAGTTAACTTTCTATTAACTTTCTCAAAATATAAGAGTCAAGACAGTGACTCTGTCTTGCCCACAGCTATATTCCCAGTTCTCAAACAGAGTCTTCTATACAGCAGATGCTCAGCAATTACCCGCTAAATCAATGAACAAATCCCTTGAGGGCAGGAACCCTGGCTAACTCACATATATATATATTCCTCAACACTTTCAGTAGAATGTTATATATGAAGGATGCTCAAAGACATGTTTTTTTTGTTGTTGTTGTTTTGTTTCTTTCCTTTCTTTTTGGGGGGGGGGGGGGGGTACATGTCCTGGATTTTTCCAAATAATGACATCAAATTTTCTTGGTGGAAAGTCCAAAGACTGAATGTTTCCAACCATCAGCTTTGCACAACCCACCTGGGCATCTAGCAATCCAGTTGGGCACTTTCTGTTTTGTAAATCATTGCTGGGAACAAAGTCTGGCAATTAGAGCTCAGCGTGGTTGTGCTAACAATGGTCTGGACAGACAGTGACACCTTGGCCCACCTGTGTTTGTGCGACAGCATCAACGTGCATCACAAGGGAAGCACTTCATTCTCTTGAGCTGCAGCCACTGCCAGAGGCAAGTTAGCAGGCTAACGCCTCCTCACACTGCCTCACAATCCATAAGCAGTACCTTTGGGGAAAATTTTCCCCACAGAGGAAGGACAAAGGGGTTTAATTTCTGTTAAACGAAGAACCAGTAAAAGGACAGTTCTATAGCTCTTCTGAGTAGAATAAACCGGGCTCAAGACATGCACTTGACTGACTCACTGCCATGATCTGCACAGGTCCTCCAACTGCCAGTTTTAAGTCAGATGCCTGCTCACAGGGGCTCGCCCAACAATAGGCCAGCTTTAGAAAAGTGTTCTGTACCTCTGAGAAACAGGACCTTGATGAAGTCTTCACTGATGTCAATGAAGAATCATTTCTGGGGGATTCATACTGTATTTACTACACAAGGGCATAAGCACAGGCAGGAAACCAAGACTCAGGTCTGGGTACAAATCCTGACGTCCACTTGCCAGCTGTCTGGCTTCAAGTAAATGATTTAACCTTTCTCAGTTTTCTCATTTGTAAAATGGGAATAATACCCCCATCTTACAGGGTTCCAAAGGAATTCAATGAGTGAATCCACAGAACATAACAAATATGGTGCCTGATACCCAACAGTCTTCATTTAATACTTATTTATTACAGACAGAGTCTCGCTCTGTTGCCGAGGCTGGAGTGCAGTGGCATAATCATGACCATAGCTTACTATAGCCTCAAACTTCCTCTTGTCTCAGCCTCCCAAGTAGCTAGGACTACAGTTGTGCATGACCTGGCTAATTTTTTAATTTTTTGTAGACACAGGGTCTCACTATATTGCTCAAGCTAGTCTCAAATTCCTGGGCTCAAGTAATCCTCCTGCCTTCACCTCCCAAAGTGCTGGGATTAAGGTCATGAGCCACCACGCCCAGCCCCAACAAGCATTTAATGAGTGCTTGTTTCTTCTCTTACCCCGAGTAGGAGTGAAGGCTAGTGAAAAGCTGCCTTATATGGAGCAGGCCTCATAGGGTACCACACACAAGGAGAAGAAAGCAGCTCATGGGAGGGAAAGCATGGAAACTGACAGTTGGCAGCTTCTGCCTCTTCTATTCTTGAAAGTTACACAATGTGAGTGACAGAGGCTGTCCCAAGTACATAAAGGAAACTAATCTGTTTGCAAAGGGAGGAAATAGCATAGGATGAAGATTGTAAGTTGTTTGAAGCTTCTTTCCTAATTACCACTCATAATGAAAATTTAATTGCCAAGTTAAAAGCAAATTTCACTTTTTCTGTCATAGAATCTCTGCAGAAACTGGCACATTTTGTTTGAACAGGAAATCAAAGTCATTTTAATGCTTAAATGAGATCTAAGAAGAGGCAGATGTTTCACTGGGAATAACAAGCTTCAGAACTCTGCTTTACTGGGTTGTAGCAATTTATGGCTACAGGGAGAAAGAAAATCTGTTTTAAGCTGAGTAAACCAAAGTAATGGAAAGAATTCAAATCCAAGAACCCCAGTGTTAGGCACTCTGGGGACGAGGTGGGGAGAGGGTGGTACAGAGAGACAATTTCTGATATAGAGGCACTTACAATTGAGTAAGAGAGAGAAAACCAGGAAATATCCCAAGATTAGGAAACTGAAACTAAAAAACCTTTGGGTCATGTAAGAATAACAAGAAACAAAACACTCACTGTTGCCTCAATTCTGACTCACATCAGCATCAGCTCGGTCAGAAGAACTACTCACCTGTAAGGTGCTGGTGAGGAAGTTGTCTTGGGAGACGATGTCTACAAAGAAGTCAGCGGGGATCTCACCAAGCTGGTGGTACAGGATGGAGATGAGGTTGGTGTAGAGGGTGTGGTGCTTCACCATGGCTGCTTCTGATCGGCACAAGAGGTTCAGGAGCCGCTTCCAATGCTCAAATGCCTCATACACATTCCCCAGCAGAAAGCACACAAAAGCAAACTGGAGTTCACCTGAAAGGTGCAGAGAGAAGTGATTCTGAGAGGAGAACCACCTGACACTCTCCATCACTGTTCACAAGGTCATCAATTCCACCGGACTTCAGCAACAGGTGACCTTTTATCCTTGTCACTCCTGCAGAGCCTAGCATGGGATTCTGCACCTAATAGGTACTCAATAAATGTTTGCTGAACTGCTATGAATTAAAGCCCTGGGAAACCAACCTGTGGCTTTGGATTTCTGTAAAATCAGATTGCAAGAAAAGAGGTATTCCTAGTATTTTCCTGGCATTTTAAGTTTACGAAATGTGTTCATGGGTATTATGCCAAGTGGATCTCAAACTGGCTGCCCATCAGAATCACTGAGAGCCTGTTAAAAGTAAAGTTATCCAAGCTTCACCCTCAGAGGTTCTGGTTGAGAAGAGATGATGGGGCTGTTGTATCTGTAGCTCTAACAAGCTTCCCGGGTGCTTCTGATATGGATGGTCTGCTCCAGGGTCATGGAAATGCTGCACTATACCATGTAGCCCTCAGCCCAACTCCACCAGGTAATCAGGAAGGTGTTATTTGCCTCATTTTATAGATGAAGTCAAGGGCTTGCCCAAGGCCACACACAACTAATGCTTCACAATGTGGGCAATGGAAAGATAAAACAGATTCGCTGTTGGGTGGGAACACTTCTAGAACCTCCCACAAAAGACAAATTCATGAGTACTTATTCCAGTGTCAGCCTGCCAGCCATATTATTTTTGTTTGTTTAATCACAGGGCTCTGTGATTTAATCTCTATGAGCAGCTTGGTGGCTAAGAGCATGGGCTCCGGAGCCAAACTGCCTAGATTCAAATCTTAGCTCTGCCACTTAGCAACTGTGTGACCTTGGGCAAGTTACTTAATCTATTAAGGCCTCAATTTCCTTATTTGAGGGTTGCAACAAAGATTAAATGAATGGATATAGTACACTTAAAGCATTTAGAATAACACATGGCAGAAAGTAGCACTCAAAAAATATTATATTCCCAATTTCTATCAGATGCTCATCTCAAACAAAGAGACCTGATGATCCAGACACCACTATCTCTGGGCAAGTAACTGGGTCTCTGGTTACCACAGAAATACTGCTATTGATCACAGACATTCTCTCTAGCTTCAAAGGTGGCTGTAAATTTAATGAGGTATACATACATGTGGGCCATAAAAAGAAGAGATGAACTCAACACTAAATACCTCTTTAAATGCATGGCATTTGACCTCTGCCACCTCCAGAGACCTAGAAAAACTAGCTCCCTGTTCCTAAGTATATGGAACTAAGTTTGATTTGTGTGAATAGCTACTTGGTTTAGATATTTTGGATGTCTGACCAATATTTTCAAATACAGTTAAATTTTCTTTGTGTAATATAGGTTAATGACTTGCTTCTTCAACTGGCTTTACTTGGATAGTTTGTGAAACTAAGTCTTAGGGTATTCATTGCATTTAGGACATATATTTAAATTTGTGCATTTCTGACCTTGTCTAAAATTAAATTATGACATCAAAAATAATTTCAAAGAGCTGTGATGCAGATTCAAAATTATCCCTGGACAGGTCAGGTGACAGGGATAATTCTAGCCCCTTAAGAGGTCAATGGAGGAGGATAGCTTGAGCTCAGGAGTTTGAGACAAGCTTGGGCAACACAGGGAGACCCTATCTCTACCAAAAATAATTAGTTGAGCATGGTGGGACACACCTGTGGTCCCAGCTACTTGGGAGGCTGGGGTGGGAGGATCACTTGAGCCCAGGAGGTTGAGGCTGCAGTGAGCTGTGATCATGCCACTGCACTCCAGCCCATGTCAGAGTGAGACCTTGCCCCTCCCACCAAAAAAAAAAAAACCAACAAAGTCACTCCTGTAACAGACCTTTTCACATGATACATTTTGAAGAACAGAAATGTTTAAGTAGAAAGACAGGATTTCTATTCATTTTTAAATGCCAGACTTTCAAATGTTACTTATTACATAAAAATACTAACACATTATGATGTACCTGTTAAAATATACCTTATATCATCAGCTGAACCAATGATATAAAGAGTCCTGTCTGGGCACGGTAATCCCAGCACTTTGGGAGGCCGAGACAGGAGGATCGCTTGGGCCCAGGAGGTTGAGGTGGCAGTAAGACATGATTGTGTGACTGCACTCCAGCTTGGGCGACAGAGTGAAACCCTGTCTCAAAAAAAAAATTCCTAAATTCAAATTTCTCGATGAACTTCCGACAGGAAAATATGCAAATTACCTGGAAAATCTGTAAACATATATATAAATCACTGTTTAAGATGTGACACATATTTGTTGTCACTAGTATTTAAGAAATGTAAATAGAAATAAGGTGCCATTCTTCAACTATCCAACTGGAAGAAGCTTTTGTTAAACAGCCATGCCCAATGCTGTCAAAGGTGATGGGCAACAGCCTCCTACTAGCCAGCAAGAATGCAAAACCTTCTCCTGGCATCATGCACAGTCTGACCCAATGATTCTATCCCTAAATGTACACATAAGTGCACACGAGAATGTTCACTAGATGATATACGTATATGTATATTTTTGAGACAGCTCTTGTTGCCCAGGCTGGAGTGCAATGGCACGATCTTGGCTCAGTGCAACCTCCGCCTCCCAGGTTCAAATGATTCTCCCTCCTCAGCCTCCAGAGCAGCTAGGTCTACAGGCGCCCACCACCATGCCCAGCTCATTTTGTATTTTTAGTACAGACATGGTTTCACCATGTTGGTCAGGCTGGTCTCAAACTCCTGACCTCAAGTGATCTGCCCATCTTGGACTCCCAAAGTGGTGAGATTACAGGAGTAAGCCACCGCACCTGGACACTAGATGATATTTATAATAGAGAAAATAGGAACATCTCAATGGTCCATAATAGGGAACTCCAATAACTATGAACATGAAATAGCCCCTAAAAAAGTGACTGTTTCATGGAAAAATGTTTATATTAAGGCAGATTACAAAGTAATATATTTCAATCCTGTTTTTATAAAAACTCACATATATACATAGATGCATATACTAAATTTTTAAAAGACTGAGAGGAAATATATAGAAATAAACAGAGAAGAGATTGAAATGAAATACATAGAAATACACAGAAAAAAAGGAATGTAAATATAACAGAATGTAGAAATGGTTATAAGTGGTAGGATTTGAAGTGAATTTTGTTTTTCTTCTATGATTAATATCTATCATTTTTGTAATAAGGAGGGAAGACAACAATAAAAACTGTAACGATTAAAAAAAAAATCACTGTTCTGTTCTAAGCCTGTTGAGGGACAAACATCTTGAGGGTCAGGAGCAAACTGTGGGGGTAGGTGAGAGGCTACAACAAGCATAGGTCTGGCCCAGAAACCAAGAGTCCTGGGTTCTAGTTTCAGTTCAGTCACTCAGCGGGCCAAATCTTTCTCTTCTGTAGGACTGGGCTCTATCAGTGGTTCCCAAACAGAAGATTATCTGCACCAGGTTCACGCCTCGGATGCCTGTTTATTTGACAGATAGACAGAAACTGCTGAAGCCCCACTCCAGATCTTTTGAATCAAAATCTCCAGGGTTAAGGGTAAAGATACACCTGTATCTTCAGCCTCCTAGCCAGGTTTAGTTACTGCTGGACTGACACAAGATGTACTCCCTATTCTAAAACACCTCTGCTAATATCCTCCCCTTGGCCCACTCCCAAAGAACGTTGTTCCTTCTCACCAAGCACATCCTGGGGGCTGCTGGGGAACTGCTTGTTGAGGACAGTCTCCAGGGCATAGCTCAAGTCCATGCTGTGCTTGGTTATCTCTGCTGGCGTGGCACCTGCTGGGAACATCTGTGTGGGCAGCTCTGAGAAGCGGATCTCTGTCCCGGCTCTGGGCTTCATCTCAGGTAGCCGCGCCAGGCCCTCTTGGTAGCTTTTGCACTCAGTGCCCCAGCTGGGTAGATTGTGCCCCACCCGGTCCTTGGTGTGCTTCATGGAGAGCACAGGTAGCACATCGGAGAAGGCGCAGATCTGCCGGTTCTCAGGCTGTAGCTTCTCCATTGTAGCTTCGCTGATGAAGTTGGTGAGTGAGATCCACTTCTTAAGAGTGGCATATGGATAAGGCCCCAGGAACTGGTCCAGCTCCTGAAGGTTGGCCCTCATGGCTTCTACCTCAGACTCCGGGGCTGGGGACAGGTCTACCTCTTCCCTGACTGTGCTCCAGCGCAGCACTGTCAGCCCCCGCTGCTGTAGGCTAAGGAAGAAACCCATCCGAGGACCTACTTCCTTGGGGTTAGCCTTGTCTACAGAGCTATAGTGGAGGAAGTGAATGCCTGGAGGGATCATCTTCACGCCCCGGAACTTGGGCCCCACCTCCCAGGAGTTATAGTCAATCCCAAACTCTGTTCCTCTGGGCATGTTCAGGATGACCACAGTGGCCCCTTCAAAGAAGAGGCGCTTGGCTAGCTCAGGATCCATTTGCATGGCAGCCATGGGGCCAGTGGTGGGTGACCAAAAGAACTCTGTCTTTAGTCTTCCAGAACAGCTAAGAAAGAAATAAATCAGAGTTAATTAGATTGTGGGGAAAGATACTTCACTTGCTAAGTATTCTGTATGTGCCAGATATTCAATTAGACCCCTGACATAATTATTTCCCTTAATCCTCATGACAACCGTGCATTGAGTTTACAAATGAGGAAAACGAGAACTTAAAGAAAGGATTTTTAGCTGGGTATGGTGGCTCATGCCTGTAATCCCAGCACTTTGGGAGGCTGAGACAGGCAGATAACAAGGTCAAGAGATTGAGACCATCCTGGCCAACATGGTAAAACCCCATCTCTACTAAAAAATAATACAAAAATTAGCTGGGCATGGTGGCATGCGCCTGTAGTCCCAGCTACTAGGGAGGCTGAGGCAGAAGAATCACTTGAACCCAGGAGGCAGAGGTTGCAGTGAGCTGAGATCGCGTTCCTGCACTCCAGCCTGGTGACAGAACGAGACACCATCTCAAAAAAACAACAATAACAACAAAAAATTTTGTGTTTTGGTTTAACATGCAAAGACACTCACTTCACAGCTATGATACCAGTGAAAGAAAAGTGACATGCTCATGGTCATACTAGGACACTAATTAGAATCTGGGTACACAGCCTGCAGGCCAGTGTTCTTCTGTCCACCATCCACTCTTAGTATCTTCTCAGTTCTCTTTCTCGTAACAGAAGGTGAGAGTGGAAAATGCCTGGATGGCTCACTCTAAATAAACTATGCCTAATCATTTGAAGCTATAATTCTGCAGGAAACTATCCCAAAATATTTGGAAAAATTAAATCAAGTACATAGCCAGTTTCCCATAAGCCTTAGGGAAGGCCTAGAAACAGACAGAAGGTAGAAAGTGGAGGCTCAACATCTAAAATTTGTTCAAGGTCTAGAGAGCTTTTCAACCACAAATCTCCTCTTCTTTCACCCGTAAAAAACCTAAACTCCAGGGAGTGAAACAACTTCCTAAAGAGCCCACAATCAGTGGTGGCTCTGGATCATTCATCCAGAATGAATTCAGGTGATAAAGCTAGCCTAGGAAGAGAAAACTGGCCAGAAGATCTTAAAGTTAGAGCTTAGTACACTTATTTTACCTACTTCTGAATATTCCAGACAGTGCCTCTGGGATATTGGCAAGAATGGTTCCAACATGAACAAATGTAAACAAACCATTATCTAATCTTCTAGTCCTAAAATACCTACCTGATTAATCTAACAAATACCCACTGAGTGCCTGCACTTTGCCAGGCCCCCGAAGAAACATCAGAGATTAAGACTGTCCTCTAGGCAATTCCAGTCTAGCCAGATGTACAAACAAGATGCCAAAATTTCATACACAGAAAACCTGCTGCCTGTTGACCTGTTTAATTCTATTTGCTATTTTTTTTTTTTTTTTTTTTTTGAGAAAGGGTCTCGCTCCGTCACCCAGGCTGGAGTGTAATGGCACGATCTTGGCTAACTACATCCTTCACCTCCTGGGTTCAAATAATTCTCATGTCTCAGCCTCCTGAGTAGCTGAGACTACTGGTGTGCACCACCACACCTGGCTAACTTTTGTATTTTTAGTAGAGACAGGGTTTCACCATGTTGCCCAGGCTGGTCTCGAACGCCTGTCCTCAAGTAATCCACCCACCTTGGCCTCCAAAGAGCTGAGATTACAGGTGTGAGCCACCACGCCCAGCCCTGTTTACTCTTTTTACTTTAAATGAATAAATAAATAAAAACAGTGTGGAAAGGAAAACCAATCCTGTTCCAAAAATAAGAGTACATTTTATCATCATTACCCCAAAACCACTACAAATGACTCTTACCCTGAATCAATGTTTTTTTTCCCCCAAACTTCAAGTCACAAGCAATCAATGGATTAGGAAATCAATGTAAAGGTCTCAACCAGCATTATTTTTTAAATGAAAATAACAGAACTTTTGAATATCACAATACATCATAAGCAGTAAAGCTAAGTACTGTTTTCCGGAGCTTTGTGTGTTTGTGTGTATACTTGGTTGTGTCATAAAATGTATTTGTTACTGTAGGTCACAGTCATAAAAGTTTGAAAGACACTGCTCTAGGGAGAGAGATCCAAGATGGCCG
Organism: Plecturocebus donacophilus; assembly: GCA_004027715.1. Classification (NCBI taxonomy): domain Eukaryota; kingdom Metazoa; phylum Chordata; class Mammalia; order Primates; family Pitheciidae; genus Plecturocebus; species Plecturocebus donacophilus. The sequence continues at coordinate 45,444 of PVKP010017166.1, forward strand.
CATAGCAGCAGCTCAGGATTGTAGCTCCCAGTGAAAGCGCAGAGAGCGAGTGGATGCTGCAATTGCAGACAAATTTTTGATGCCCACAAACTGGGAGATTCCCGGCGAAGGAGCCACACGGGTCGCCAGCGTGACTCTTTTGGCCGGCGCGGCGCTTCTCGGTGCGGAGTGTACGGGACTGGGTGCCCTTTTAGTTGGGCTTGGCTGGTCCCATCCCCACAAGGAGAACAGCAATTGGAAGCACTGAGGACTGAGAGCAAGCACAGCTGAACCCGGGAAGGCCCAGCTCTGTGGGGAAGGGGCACCCCCCGAAGGAAAACTAAGAAACAGAAAAAACTTCATCACCAACAAGCTGGACGTCCACTCAGAGACCCAATCTGAAAGTCGGCAATTACAAAGACGACAGGTGGATAAATCCACAAAAATGGGAAGAAACCAGTGCAAAAAGGCTGAGGACACCCGAAATCAGAATGCCTCTCCTCCTACAGGGGATCGCAGCTCCCCATCAGCAAGAGAACAAGGCCTGACGGAGGATGAGTGTGACGAACTCACAGAATCAGGCTTCAGAAGGTGGATAATAAGAAACTTCTGTGAACTAAAAAGAATATGTTCTAACCCAATGCAAAGAAACTAAGAACCTTGAAAGAAGATTTAACGAAATGCTAACGAGAATGGACAACTTAGAGAAGAATATAAGTGAATTGATGGAGCTGAAAAACACAACACGAGAACTTCACGAAGCATGCACAAGTTTCAACAGCCGAACTGACCAAGCAGAAGAAAGGATATCAGAGGTCGAAGATCAACTCAATGAAATAAAACGAGAAGGCAAGATGACAGAAAAAAGAGTAAAAAGGAATGAACAAAGTCTCCAAGAAATATGGGACTATGTGAAAAGACCTAATCTACGTTTGATAGGTGTACCGGAATGTGATGAAGAGAATGAATCCAAGCTGGAAAATACTCTTCAGGATATTGTCCAGGAAAACTTCCCCAACCTAGCAAGGCAGGCCAATATTCAAGTCCAGGAAATACAGAGGACACCACAAAGATATTCCTCAAGAAAAGCAACCCCAAGACACATAATCGTCAGATTCACCAGGGTTGAAATGAAGGAGAAAATGCTAAGGGCAGCCAGAGAGAAGGGTCGGGTTACCCACAAAGGGAAGCCCATCAGACTCACAGCAGATCTCTCAGCAGAAACCCTACAAGCCAGAAGAGAGTGGGGGCCAACATTCA
>PVKP010017167.1:0-46681 GCA_004027715.1 Plecturocebus donacophilus
GACCTTGGCTTCTGTACAAACTGCCTGCTTGCAAAGATCCCCAGCCCCTCCGAAAACTCCCCCAGCCCCCAAAAGAAGTGTTATACAGCATAAAAGCCCAGCTCTCCCTCAACTCGGGGCCACGGGTTGGAGAGACATGAGTCCTCCGTGGTCGCCGGCAATAAAGACCCTGCAATTCGTCATACTTTTGTCTTGGTGCGGATCTTCTTATCTCGCTAAAATACAACAAAGCCACCATGAGTACACCCATCCTTCAGTGAGAGGCTGATCTGACCCTTTGCCCTTCCAGATGAAGGAGACTCATGACCATGTCATGGCATCAGACATAGCATTTGAAACAGAAGGCTCAAGCCAAAGGGCCAGGAAAGACCCGGTAGAGACAAGTCTAGGAGGTTCTCTGTATCTGCAATGAGTAGAAAGTTTAGGAACCAAAAGAAGAACAAAGTCGGAAGGATTACCTAGGCTTCAGGAACGAAGACCGTCAAGGACGCAGGTCCAGGTGTAAAGCACAGGAGGAAGGCCCAGAACCAGCATCAGGAAGTGAACCCGGAGGGCAGAGGCAAGTCCTACCCTCACTGCTGGAAACCACCTGAATGCCAGGCCCCCAGCTCCTCTTCTCCAAACCTTCCTACTGTCAGAAACATAAAGGGCATGCAGATACTCATTTAACAAATCCTTCCTATGAATTTTTAGAGCAGAATAATGGTTAATCTCTGTTGGATAATGTGCTTCTCCTCATCGAGTAATTAAAGCTGAATCAGCCAATGGGATTTTCGTCCTTAGCCCTGTATGAATGAAATTAACTTGAAAATTACTGGAATTTTCAAGTTAATTTCATAGTTGGTTTTCAACAACGAACTTGTCACAAAAACCTGGTAGAATTTTTTTCTCTCTTTTCTCTGCCTCTTCGTATCCTTATTTCTCACACTTCCTAATGTAACAGTTTTTCCCCCTTTAACTATCTGAAATCCCTAAGTGCGCATGACCTGTTTTATAACTAGTGGCCTGTAGCCTGATCCTAGTCACAACCCTGGACAGGGAATGTAAACTGTACCTATCAGGGAGATGCATAACCATGAGCTTAGAATTTCTAGTCAAGGATGAGGGCTAAGGGTGTGTTCACTCTTCTTACTTCCCTGAAATTATTAGATACAATCCAAAAGAATAAAAAATGAAGAAAACTGCATCTAACATGAAAAATAGAAAATGGCTACAATCCCCAACCCCAGGCTGTGAAGAATACTGTCAAAAGATGGTAAACCTTAGACCCAAACTAGAGATAGTGAAAAACAATTCATACCTCCCTTGAGCCTTAATAAAAATACAGATTTCTCTGAAAATAAGTGGGAGGGACCCAAGGGGCCCAGCTTTATCTAGAAAGATGAGGAGGAGTACCATGAGGCCATGTGAGGTAGAGGCCATCCTGGAGAAGATGGGAAGGGGAGGGAGCTTGTTACACATTGATGAACAGAGGGGGGACAAGGACTGAAGAAATACTGTTTTTGCCTTTGCTTTTTCCATTTATGACTCTTGTGCTGAAAACAGCCTGAGGTGAGGCAAGGAGGAAGAAAGACAAGAAATAGCAACTAGCTTTGAACTTGCTTAATACATCCAACTAAGCAAAATAAATTAGTACAGAATCATCAAATAGAAGTACTATGAGCCATGGAGCTGTGCCATGAATTCACATGGATCCTCTGGCTGCCAATCTGCTTACCTAGAGAGGGAGAGAAGGAAAGTATTACCCCCCAAAGCAGAGGATAATTCTAACATTGATGATATGAAATATATGAGATATAATATAATAAAACCACTACCAAAATTTAAAAAATCGTTAAAAGCAGAAAAAAAGAAAATACATATATATGTCTGAAACGCAATAATATGTACTTCTGTTATGGGCTCCAAAGTTCCAGAATATCTAGAAAATAATAATATTAAAAGCACTCAGTTAACAAAAACCCATAGCAAAGAGCTAAAACTATTAACAGTAGAAAATTGAACTTCTATACACTTATGCTACTAAATATTACTAAATAAGAATTCAATTCAATAATTTAAAAGAAACCTAAAAAAAGCAGAAGGAAGAAATTATTTATGATAAAAGGAAATGGATATGTTATAAAACAGAAAACAGAAAGTAGAATTAATCAATAGAACCAAAAGGCAATTCTTGGTGGGGGAAGTAATATACATAAATTAGCAATTAGCCTAAACAAAAATTAAAAAGGAGAAGGCACAAACACAAATAATAATGAGACTAATGGGAGAAAGAAACTTCATCTGCATAAGATATTAAAAAGAATTATGAGTACTTTGTAAAAACTCTATAAAAATAATTTTGAATTTCTAGATGAAATAAATATTTTCTAAGAAATTGTAACATCTAAATTGAAAGCATTCTTGATTTATTTCCTGACTATAGATTTAGCCTCTTTCTCTTCTAAGGTCAAACAACAACTACTGGCCAGGCGCAGTGTCTCACGCCTGTAATCCTAGCACTTTGGGAGGCCAAGGTGGGTGGATTACCTGAGGTCAGGAGTTCAAGACCAGCCTGGCCATCATGGTGAAACCCCATCTTTAAAAAAAAAAAAGAACAACTACTCCCCACACCCTCTGCACCCAAGAAAACTAGGTCAAAAAATATTCGAAAGGTTGTTTTCCAAATCTTTAAAGAACGAATCATGTGGCATTATTTCAACACTTTCAAAACATAGAAAAGAAATAAACTTTCCAAATTCAGATCAATTTTGCTAATGAATGACAATGTAAAAGTCTCTAATATAATGTAGGTAAACACAGAACATGGAAAAAATGCACCATGACAAATAGGGCTTATTGAGAAAGGAAAGAGTTGTTCAACAGGAATTAAAGGCCGTGCGTGGTCTTCCATCTGACATTGATCACTCCTTCACCGGCCCAGTCTTGTCACTAATCCCAAGCCCTCTAGGTTCATGCCTCCTCTGTCTCTCCCCATCATCCCCCACCACAGTCTACACTCCATCTTGTTGACAGACCTTTCTAACACATATGTCTATATTTTGTTTTTCCCCTACTTACACTCCATTAGAGATTTTCCACAGCCTTCAGGAAAGTTCAACTCCTTGATCACGGCACATGAGGGAGGCTCTACCAACCTCTTTAGCCTTGTTTTCAGCCCATATATGACGTTCATCCTCTAACAACTACAAATTACTTGGAGATCCTCAACTCCTTTTAAGTTTTCTTGACTATTTTCCCAAGTGTTTCTTCAGGATTATCATGAAAGAAAGAAATTATTGGGATGGATCCAAGATGGCCAATTAAGAGCAGCTCAGGATTGCAGCTCCCAGCGAAAGTGCAGAGGGTGAGTGGATGCTGCATTTCCAGACAGATTTTTATTGCCCACAGACCAGGAGATTCCCAGGCGGAGGAGCCCCACAGGTTGCCAGATCGGCTGTTTCAGCCTGCGCGGCCATTTTGGCCGGCGTGCCGGCGTGGCTGTTTTGGCCTGCAAGGCTGTCCAACACCCCGGTGCGGCGGTTCTCCGCAGGCACCATTTTAGCTGGTGATTGGAGCTACAAGAAGACAGAGTCGCCCATTCAACTGATAGAAAAGGGGACTGAAACAGGGAGCCAGGCCAGGAGAGTCCCGGGCAAAAAAGTACCATGAATCTCAGTGTGGCTGTTTCAGCCGGCGCAGATGCAGTGGGTCGCTGCACAGGAAATCACACAGATCCCAGCGCCTTTTCAACAGGTGACTGGAATACCTGGGAGACAGTCAACCGTTTGCTCTGAGGCAGGGAGCCAGGTGATCCCACCCCCACAAAAAAACAGGACTCTGAAACGCTCTGGATTGAGAGTTTCACAGCAAGCACAGCTAAACCCCGGAGAGTCCAGCTCTGTGGGGGAGGGGCGTCCACCATTACCGAGGCAGTCCACCACTACAGAGGTAGTCTGCCATCGCTGAGGCAGCCCGCTGTTGCCTAGGTAGCCCACCATTGCAGAGAGAGTCCGCCATTATAGAGGTGGGCTGCCATTGCTGAGGCAGTTCTAATATATCCGTATAAACAGGACTGCAGGGAAGTTCACACAGCAGCTGGGTGGAGCCCACAGCTGCTCAGCAAAGCCTCTGTAGGCAGACAGTGACTAGGCTGCCTCCTGGCAGGGCACAGCAGCCCTGAAGAAAGGCAGCTCAGCACGTGAGCTCCTATAAAGGACAGACTGTCTCCTCGAGCAGCTCCCTGATCCCCATATATCCAAAGTGTCACCTCATAAAGGAGAGCTCAGACTGACATCTGGCAGGTAGACTTCTGGGACAAAGATAGCAGAAGAAGAAACTGGCAGCAACCCTTACTGTTCTGCAGCAGCTGCAGGTGATCCCCAGGCAAGCAAGGCCTGGAGTGGACCTCAGCAGTCCTACAGCAGAGGGCCCTGAATGTTAGAAGGAAAACTAAGAAACAGAAATAAATAACTTCATCATCAACAAACTGGATGTCCACTCAGAGACCCAATCTGAAAGTCAACAACTACAAAGATGACAGGTGGATAAATCCGCAAAGACGGGAAGAAACCAGTGCAAAAAGGATGAACACACCTGAAACCAGAACGCCTCTCCTCCTACAAGGGATCACAACTCCTGACCAGCAAGGAACAAGGCTGGATGGAGAATGAGTGCGAAGAATTGACAGAATCATGCTTCAGAAGGTAGGTAATAAGAAACTTCTCTGAGCTAAAAGAACATGTTCTAACCCAATGCAAAGAAACTAAGAACCTTGAAAAAAGATTTGATGAAATGTTAACGAGAATAAACAACTTAGGAATATAAGTGAATTGATGGAGCTGAAAAAGACAACACGAGAACTTTGCGAAGCAGGCACAAGATTCAACAGCCAAATTGACCAAGCAGAAGAAAGGATATCAGAGATCGAAGATCAACTCAATGAAATAAAATGAGAAAGCAAGATTAGAGAAAAAAGGGTAACAAGGAATGAACAAAGTCTACAAGAATTATGGGACTATGTGAAAAGACCTAATCTATGTTTGATAGGTGTACCTGAATGTGACGGAGAGAATGAATCCAAGCTGGAAAATAGTCTTCAGGATATCATCCAGGAAAACTTCCCCAACCTAGCAAGGCAGGCCAATATTCAACTCCAGGAAATACAGAGAACCACCACAAAGATATTCCTCAAGAAGAGCAACTTCAAGACACACAATCGTCAGATTCACCAGAGTTGAAATCAAGGAGAAAATACTAAGGGCAGCCAGAGAGAAAGGTTGGGTTACCCACAAAAGGAAGCCCATCAGACTCACAGCAGATCTCTCAGCAGAAACTCTACAAGCCAGAAGAGAGTGAGGGCCAACGTTCAACATCCTTAAAGAAAAGAACTTTCAACCTAGAATTTCATATCAAGCCAAACTAAGCTTCATAAGTGAAGGAAAAATAAAAGCCTTTATGAACAAGCAAATACTCAGAGATTTAATCACCACCAGGCCTGCTTTACAAGAGCTCCTGAAAGAGGCACTAAACCTAGAAAGAAACAACTAGTACCAGCCACTCCAAAAACATACCAAATGGTAAAGAGCATCAACACAATGAAGAAACTGCATCAATGAACGGGCCAAACAGCCAGCTAGCATAAAAATGGCAGGATCAAATTCATACATAACAATATTAACCATAAATGTAAATGGGCTAAATGCCCCAATCAAAAGACACAAACTGGCAAATTGGATAAAAAGCCAAAACCCATCAGTGTGCTGTATCCAGGAAACACATCTCACATGCAAGGATACACATAGGCTCAAAATAAAGGGATGGAGGAAGATTTACCAAGCAAATGGAGAGCAAAAAAAAGCAAGAGTTACAATTCTCATCTCTGATAAAATAGACTTCAAACCAACAAAGATCAAAAGAGACAAAGAAGGACATTACATAATGCTAAAAGGATCAATGCAACAAGAAGAGCTAACTATCCTAAATAAATACGCACCCAATACAGGAGCACTCAGATACATAAAGCAAGTTCTTAATGACTTACAAAGAGACTTAGACTCCCACACAATAATAGTGGGAGACTTTAACAGCCCACTGTCAATATTAGATGGATCAACGAGACAGAAAATTAACAAGGATATCCAGGACTTGAACTCAGACCTGGACCAAGCAAACCTAAGAGACATTTACAGAACTCTCCACCCCAAATCCACAGAATATATGTTCTTATCAGCACCACATCATATCTACTCTAAAATTGACCACATAATTGGAAGTAAATCACTCCTTAGCAAATGCAAAAGAAAGCAAATCATAACAAACAGTCTCTCAGACCACAATGCAATCAAATTAGAACTCAGAATTCAGAAACTAACTCAAACCGCACAGCTTCATGGAAACTGAACAATTGGCTCTTGAATGTTGACTGGATAAACGATGAAATGAAGGCAGAAATAAAGATGTTCTTCGAAACCAACGAGAATGAAGACACAACATACCAGAATCTCTGAGACACCTTTAAAGCAGTGTCTAGAGGAAAATATATAGCAATAAATGCCCACATGAGAAGAAAGGAAAGATCTGAAATCGACACCCTATCATCAAAGTTAAAAGAGCTAGAGGAGCAAGATCAAAAAAACCTCAAAACCTAGCAGAAGACAATAACTAAGATCAGAGCAGAACTGAAGGAGATAGAGACACAAAAAAACCCTTCAAAAAAATCAATAAATCCAGGAGCTGATTTTTTGAAAAGATCAACAAAATAGACCACTAGCCAGATTAATAAAAAAGAAAAGAGAGAATAATCAGATAGATGCAATAAAAAACGATAAAGGGGATATCACCACAAATTCTACAGATACAAACCATCATCAGAGATTATTACAAACAACTATATGCATATAAACTAGTAAACCTGGAAGAAATGGATAAATTCCTGGACACTTACATCCTCCCAAGCCTAAACCAGGAAGAAGTCGAAACCCTGAATAGACCAATAACAACGGTTGAAGTTGAGGCAGCAATTAAAAGCCTACTACCCAAAAAAAGCCCAGGTCCAGATGGGTTCACGGCCGAATTCTACCAGACATACAAAGAGGAGCTGGTACCATTCCTTCTGAAACTATTCCAAATAATCCAAAAAGAGGGAATCCTTCCTAAATCATTTTATGGGACCAAAATCATCCTGATACCAAAACCTGGCAGAGACTCAGCAAGAAAAGAAAACTTCAGGCCAATATCCATGATGAATGTAGAAGCCAAAGTCTTCAATAAAATACTGGCAAACCGATTACAACAGCACATCAAAAAGCTTATCCACCATGATCAAGTAGGATTCATCCCAGGGATGCAAGGCTGGTTCAACATACGGAAGTCTATAAACATAATTCACCACATAAACAGAACCAAAGACAAAAACCACATGATTATCTCAATTGATGCAGAGAAGGCCTTTGACAAAATTCAAGAGCCCTTTATGCTAAAAACCCTCAATAAACTAAGTAGTAAGGGAACGTATCTCAAAATAATAAAAGCTATTTATGACAAACCAACAGCCAATATCATACTGAATGGGCAAAAACTGGAAGCATTCCCTTTGAAATCTGGCACTAGACAAGGTTGCCGTCTCTCACCACTCCTATTCAATATAGTATTGAAAGTTCTAGCCAGAGCAATCAGGCAAGAAAAAGAAATAAAGGGTATTCAAATAGGAAAGGAGGAAGTCAAATTGTCTCTATTTGCAGATGACATGATTGTATATTTACAAGACCCCATCATCTCAGCCAAAAATCTTCTGAAACTAATAAGCAACTTCAGCAAAGTCTCAGGATACAAAATCAATGTGTGAAAATCACAAGCATTCCTATACACCAATAACAGACTTAAAGAGAGCCAAATCAAGAACGAACTGCCATTCACAATTGCTACCAAGAGAATAAAATACCTAGGAATACAACTAACGAGGAATGTAAAGGACCTCTTTAAGGAGAACTACAAACCACTGCTCAACGAAATAAGAGAGGACACAAATAGATGGAGAAACTTTGCATGTTCATGGTTAGGAAGAATCAATATCATGAAAATGGCCATACTGCCCAAAGTAATCTACAGATTCAATGCTATCCTCATCAAGCTACCAATGACCTTCTTCACAGAACTGGAAAAAACCACCTTAAACTTCACATGGAACCAAAAGAGAGCCCGCATAGCCAAGTCAATCCTAGGCAAAAAACAAAGCAGGAGGCATCACACTACCAGACTTCAAACTACACTACAAGGCTACAGTAATCAAAACAGCATGGTACTGGTACCAAAACAGAGATATAGACCATTGGAACAGAACAGAGGCCTTGGAGGCAACACCACACATCTACAGCAATCTGATCTTTGACAAATCTGACAAAAACAAGCAATGGGGAAAGGATTCCCTGTTTAATAAATGGTGTTGGGAAAACTGGCTAGCCATGTGCAGAAAACAGAAACTGGACCCCTACCTGACACCTTACACTAAAATTAACTTCAGATGGATTAAAGACTTAAACATAAGACCTAACACCATAAAAACCCTACAAGAAAACCTAGGCAAAACCATTCAGGACATAGGCATAGGCAAGGACTTCATGACCAAAACACCAAAAGCATTGGCAACAAAAGCCAAAATAGACAAATGGGACCTAATCAAACTCCAGAGCTTCTGCCCAGCAAAAGAAACAGTCATTAGAGTGAACCAGCAACCAACAGAATGGGAAAAAATTTTTGCAGTCTACCCATCTGACAAAGGGCTAATATCCAGAATCTACAAAGAACTAAAACAGATTTATAAGAAAAAAAAAACAAAAGCCCATTCAAAAGTGGGCAAAGGATATGAACAGACATTTTACAAAAGAAGACATACATGAGGCCAACAAACATGAAAAAATGCTCATCATCACTGGTCATTAGAGAAATGCAAATCAAAACTACATTGAGATACCATCTTACACCAGTTAGAATGGCGATCATTAAAAAATAGGGAGACAACAGATGCTGGAGAGGATGTGGAGAAATAGGAACACTTTTACACTGTTGGTGGGAGTGTAAACTAGTTCAAGCATTGTGGAAGACAGTGTGGTGATTCCTCAAGGACCTAGAAATAGAAATTCCATGTGACCCAGCAATCCCATTACTGGGTATATATCCAAAGGATTATAAATCGTTCTGCTATAAGGACACATGCACACAAATGTTCATTGCAGCACTGTTTACAATAGGAAAGACCTGGAACCAACCCAAATTCCCAACGATGATAGACTGGACAGGGAAAATGTGGCACATATACACCATGGAATATTATGCAGCCATCAAAAACGATGAGTTCGTGTCCTTTGTAGGGACGTAGATGAACCTGGAAACCATCATTCTCAGCAAACTGACACAAGAACAGAAAATCAAACACCACATGTTGTGACTCATAGGTGGGTGTTGAACAGTGAGAACACATGGACACAGGGAGGGGAGCATCACACACTGGGGTTTGTTGGGGGGAAATCGGAGAAGGACAGCAGGGGGTGGGGAGTTGGGGAGAGACAGCATGGGGAGAAATGCCAGATACAGGTGATGGGGAGGAAGGCAGCAAATCACACTGCCACGTGTGTACCTGTGCAACAATCTTGCATGTTCTTCACATGTACCCCAAAACCTAAAATGCAATTTAAAAAAAAAAAGAAAAGAAATAAATTATTATATCAGCGAATGATGTGTTCTCATGAGGTGTCTTCTTACACGTGGGAGGACTAGAGGCAGAATTTCATAGTTTGAAGGTGATAAAATGCTAAATACTAAGTGTCCTATCTAAAAATTCAGTTTGAAACAAACACAGATTTATTTACCATCACTGCATAGCAGCACACCTGTACACCAAGGTCCTGAGTTTCCATGCTAAAAGAGGAGCTTTACACTCAGTGTATCACATTGTTTTGTTTTGTTTTGTTTTGTTTTGTTTTGTTTTGTTTTGTTTTGTTTGTTTTCTTTTGTTTGTGATGGAGTCTCGCTTTGTCGCCAAGGCTGGAGTGCAGTGGCATGATCTCGGCTCACTGCAACCTCTGCTTCCCAAGTTCAAGCAATCCTCCTACCTCAGCCTCCTGAGTAGCTGGGAATACAGGCACCCACCACCATGCCCAGCTAATTTTTGCATTTTTACTAGAGATGGAGTTTTACCATATTGGCTGGGCTGGTCTTGAACTCCTGACCTCAGGTAATCTGCCACCCACCTCAGCCTTCCAAAATGCTAGGATTACAGGCGTGAGCCACAGCGCCTGACCATCACATTGTTTTATATTGCAGATTTTATCAGCAATACAGGGGAGAGACCACCACTCCCCCAAAGCTGCTACAGTGTTTCTCAGCAAGGTTTCAATTACATTTCTGGGTCCTACTTTCTTGGACATTCCTGTTTCGAGCACAGCTCCAATTGTATATATGTTATATCATTTAGTTCCCTCCTGCAATTTATTTAAAGACTACTTTCAAGTTTTTGGGAGAAAAATGCTCTGATGTAGTGCAACTCATATTTTACAGATGAGGAGCATGATGCCAGATAGGTTAGGTGAGTTTGCACACAAAATTAGTTATTAAAATCCAGAACCACGATATCAGTACTTAAATCCTAGATACAATGTTCTTCGTTTGGGAAGAATAATACCTGTAGTCATTTCTGCTTTGTTACATCTATTATAGCCCAAAAGTCTATGTGATTGATTTCTAATTCTCTTGATAGAGCATCAGCTACTTTTATTCAATTATCTGGCAGCGGGGGGTTCCTGTTTTCTAAAGTATTACTCAGAGACAACACTTTTGTGAAAGTTGTCAGAATCAAAATGGAGTCACCGATGTGAGGAAAACCCTGACAGGAAGAGCTGAGAAAGGCCATGAAGAGAGGGTTCTCATGCTTGTATGCCTGATACAAAAACTATCACAGACTGCAAAAAACACAAACTTGCCCAAACTGCCATCACAACCTTACATAAAAAATACCTTTGCGAAGACATCTGCCTAGCAACTTCTTGTACAACCTCATACTGGACTCACCCTTGTTATTGATCTTTGTAGCCAAGGATAATTATTTCAAAACAATTAAACAATCCTCCTGATTTTTTCCTTTAAAAGCCTTTATCTCCCTATACCTTTCTGAATATGCACATAGTTTACTATGGCATGTGTATTTCCATTGCAATTTTTTATTTCCTAATAAATATATTTTATTTTAGAGAGCCTCTCTCTGTTCGTTGTTTAGGTTGACATATATGGTATCAGAAATGGAATCTGAAAAAGATTACTGTTGAAAGAAATCAGTGATTCTTGGAAGCAATGCTCAGTACTTACATGAGCCTTTTGACGTCTGCTTCCATGGCTAGCCTTTTCTGTTCTGCTGAGTCTTCTCTCTGATTGACAGTCCCGCTTTTTGGTAGTGGATTTTTTTTTTTACATTATTTGGGATCTGGTTTGGATAATGCCATCTTACTAAAGGACCGTGCATCCCTTCTGGGATAATAAAAAGCTTTTTGTCCTTTCTGGAATAAAGGCAAGTGACTTTAGGGATAGAGCAATCTTGGTTTCTACAAAATTTATATTCTGTCTGTGGGTCATTTCTTATCTGGTTTGCGCACCTAGTTTAATATTTTCTTCAATCTGCATGCCTGGGTTGAAACTTTCCAAATACTCTCATCTTGGTTTCTTTTGATTTGGTTTGGCTCTTTTCCCTTGCTTATTTCTGAAAACCTCCCAGGAGCAAAAATAAACATTCTAAATGCTGGGTGCAGGATGGCTAATTAAAAGCCACTAGGGTGGCTGCTACCATCCAGAGTGTCAGTCCAAACCCTGACATTCTCTGAAAGTACTTATGGGATTTTACTTCCTTTTGAGAGGTTAATAAGAAATGAAATGGGATTCTCAAACACTAAGGCATACCAGGTTTTCTAAAACTCCTGTCAGCTATCTATTATGGTCTGTTCTTATACCCATTTTTAAACCAATGGGCAAAACTATATAAAAAAAAAAAATCAGAGCTCAAATGGTCATTATACTAAAACCCTGCAATTATAGCGTTCACATGTAGTTTTTGAAATTCTCATCTATTTTTTTCTGCCTACTTTGAATCTGCTGACTCTTCTACTGATGTGAGATAAAACTCACTGCTATGGCATTTCAGCCAAGATTTTTTAAAAAGAAGTCTTAAAGGCCTTTCAAATTAATGGCTTTACAAATTACAGCAGCTCCAAGGTAACCAACAACCTCGACACCTTTTAGAAATATAAACTTAGATTCGACTAACAATTGTGTATGACAAAACAGTTAATTTAAAACTTAAAAATCTGAAAGAAAAATAAGTAGATAAATGTTTATAAAACCTAGGCTCTCATATCAAACAGATCAAAATCTTGGACTCAGAGCAATAACATAAGTTATCTCTGTCCAGCATAAAAATTTTGCTTTTTCTACCACACAGAGACCAAAAAGGAAAAGCTAGGAAAAAAACTACTAAAAAATTTCCCCTCCCACATTTGCTAATTAAACAAGCCAGACCACCAAACAAAAGATATATCTGTTACCAGTTCACGGCATTTGAAAATTTTGTTTTTGTTGTATAATTCAGCCAGTCCTAACTAAAATGTAAACAATTTGAAATTTAACCCTAAGCTCATTTGAAATTGGAAAAAAAAAATAAGGTAGGAAAAGAATAAAAGAGGTTCTTAAAAATTGAACTGACATAGAAACTTCTATCCCAAAATTTTGCTTCACAGCCTTCATTAGATTCCCAATCAGGGCAAATAAAGTTTAGCCATGTGAATGGGTCTAAATTTTGACAGAAATATAATTTTGATCTAATTGTCTTTTATAAACTAGTTTATAATTACCATCTCATTATTAAAACTCTAAAATGAAAGCTAAAAAATCTTTCTGAGTCTATATGTATACATATATGTTTATATGTGTTTACCTATATGTACATATATTATATTATATATTGTGTCTACATGATAAAATCTGCTGTAGTCATACAGAAATCATGTAAGGAATTCTATTTAGATAAATGAGCAATCATATAAAATATAAAATACATAGTAATTAACTCACATGCTTTTCAGTTCACATGACTTAAGAAAACCTTTAATAAATAAGCTTGTTTTTAAATTATTGGTAAAGTACAAATAGAAATGTCTTCAAAATTTTCAGCATACTTTTTTGCCTGAGTTTATTGATCAGTAAGTTTTATATCTGTTTCTGTTAGATTTTTTAATCTGACAGACTTCAATTCAAAGGTTATAAAACTATAAACCCAGTCTAAAACAGAACTATCTTTGTTTATGTAATTTTTATAAGTAAAAAGAATTTAATATTGTTGGTTTAATTAAAACAGCTTTATCTTCTGAGTTACCAGAAAGATACTCATATTTTTAACTTTAAGGTTCTTACTTAGTTGAATACCTGATATTCACATGCTATAAAAATCGATAACCAGGAAGTAACTTGAAATGGTGACTAACTTTGCCTAACCTCTTAGTTCTCATAAGCAATCTAGGTAAACTCCTAAAAAATAAATAAATTAGGAGAATGTAAATAGCATAAATGTCTACAAATGAACTCTTCAAGTAATATGAAACTTTAAAGTTATGTTATATTATGTTAAATTAAATAATAGATATTCATTAAACATGTGGGTCATTTCTAAATATGTGTTTTGGCTGAGAAAAAAAGCATAAGAACAGTATAAAGATAGATTCTCTTTCAAAAAAATTATTATTTTCTCTAATTCAGAAATTATTTAAAGGTTGTTTTAAAAGGCACAGAACTGAAATAAAGCAGCAAGTGAGAGAGATGAGAAAAAAGTTATTAATATAATGATATATTTTTGGTAAGGAAGGTTTAAAAAAAGAGAAAATACTTGTGTATGACAAAGAACCTCATGTCTGTCCTAAATTTCTGTCCTAAAGTAAACCTCATTTCTGTCCTAAAGTAAAATGACTAGGACTTAAGAAAGAGAAAGTAAAGGATAAAACAAAGTCTTGAGTAAGTTTTGATAAGGTGTGTGAAAATGAAATTTATGAAAGGAATTGTGTGTGTGATTCAGTTGGCTATAATTGAAAGAGAATTATTTATGTATTTCTTTATGAAGATTAAGCTTTGATGTTAAAAAGACATTAATACAAAACTTTAAAAAAATGATACCCTATGCTAGAACAACAAGGTTTTCTTAAAGTATTGGTTTGCTCTTAATAAAATTGTAAGAAGTTTTGACGTTTATTCTGACATCCCTTTTTTTGATAGCCATCTTCTAAACTACAGTTTTTATTACTGCCACATTTCTTCCTGGGATATTTTTAATTTCCCTTATTTCACGTTGAAAATTCAGCTGTCTCCCTCTGTCCCCTTAAAAAGATACGTCTTTTTATTTGGCTAAGTGATAACTTTCTCCTTCTGCCTTTTTATCAACTCCTAGGACTCTTTCTCTGGTTTCAAGTCTACTATCACAGCCTCATGCTGAAATGTTTATATTAAAGGCCTAGAAGTACAATATTTTCTTCCAGTATAAGTTGATCATGTACTCTTGGCTTTTCTTGATAAACTTGAATTGTTCTATCTAATGAGAAAACTTCCCATGCTGTTAACTAAGAGCCATGTAATCTCCTGCTCAAGGTCTACTTGTTTACTTTCCTCTATGATATAGTGTCTACTCATAACCCTAGATACAGTGTTTCTGTGTCTGATTAAATTCAAGTACTCTTTGCATAGGGTTTGACATCTAAATGGGCTTACCATAAAGAGAAGCAATCATGGTGTACAAAGCTTTTCTTTTCCTTTTTGGTAACTGGCCTAAAATTAAAAAAAAAAAAAAAAAGATTTTGTTTTATCAAGACAATTTCCCATGTTGTCTCTATTTTTTATTACTTAGGAAAACTGGGATTTAGCAGAATTAAGACTTTTATATCCATGTAACTTTCTGTATTGCTTTTGAAGTCTTTTTAATATCATTCTGGCTAAATAAATGACTATTATTTACAGTGACCTGTGATTCTGTTTTGATTAAGTGCTTTGAACATTTTGACATCTTTGGCAGCTTTTCCCAATATCAAAATCCTAAATTAAGTATTTGGGGCCTAAAATTCACTTTGTAATTTTCCAGTTGTGCCCCTGATAGTATCAAAGAATGTATCTCTCACCTTGTAGAGATAGTAAATGATTCCACTTATTTGATAAATTATATGGAAAACATTGTCCAACAATAAGTAATACTAGATTTTCTTTCCATTACATATATGTGTATGTTATTGATATAAATATTCCAAAAATTATATATGTTTATTAAAGTCTAATATATTATCAGTCATATTTTTAGGGTTTTTTCTAAAATATTTGGATGGATATGTTATTAATTTATTCTAAAGACTATGTGAGAAATTAAAAAGTCTGATAGTGCTGATATGACATTTTCAGTCATGATTCTGGTTTTTATCTTAAAATGCTATAAATATTAGAAACATCTAAATGTCCTTGTCAATTGAGAACATTTATCAGATTTTTAACCACGACTAAATTTTTTTCATCCACAGTTATTGTTTGAATTCTTCTTTAAAAGCATTTGCAATCTGCTATAGTCCAAAATTGTATTTTATTGAAAAGATTATAATACGTACTCTTGAACACAGATTTCTGATTACTTTAACATCAATAGACTAAATATAAATTTATAGAATTCTAATAAATAAACTGATGGGTTTATAAAACTGCTAATCAAGAATAAGCAAAAAATTGATTACATAAAAGTAATTGATAAAGATGTTTTTATGACTTTTATTTAAAACATTTTCATTCCTTAAGTGTTTTGTTTTCCAGATTTAAGAAAACTTTTTTCTCATAAGCTATGATTTAAAACAATTTGGCAAAGTATACTTTTATAATAAAGTGGAAGTACTTACTTTTTCTCCCTACTTGAGTTTTCCAAAATTCAGAAACTATTCTTGAGTATTCTTATTTTTACTACATAAGTTTAATTAAAAATATGCTCTCTCTTTATGGGAAGGATATAATTGGAAACACTGGCCATATTACCAAGGCTTTGACTAAAATGTCATATTCAAGACTGTGCATAAAATGCCTGGCTTCAAGAGTTCCCAGCCTTACAGCGAGTGAGTAAATTTGTCACTTCCTTGCAAGCCCAAGAACCTTAAGACTGTGAGCAAAATCTAAAATCTATCTTGGTTTGGCTTCCTAGGTCTTTAAATCTGAGATTCTTATATAATCAACATAGGAAGAAAAAATTAGATTTCTAAAAAAAAAAAAAAGAAAGAAACTATAATACACCTGATATTAGACTGTAGCCCTGTTTTCAAGTGCTCGTTATCTTCTTGTAGGCAGGACTGGTTCCTGAATTCTAATTTTCTCCAAATTTGTCTACAACTCTCCAAGTAAAAACAAAATCTTCTCTGTTCCTGCAGCTTTATAAACTAAAAGTAGACAAGTTTTAAGGAACAAGCTTTGTGCCTCATGTATGGGGCACAAAAAAAGTTCACCACACTGCCCAATGCCATGGCCAGAGACATTTAAATTACAAATCAGGAGGAGATGATGCTTTCATGCAGCAAACAGATTCTCTCAACATGTTGGGATAAGACTCCATGTCATAATGAGACTTTTACCCTTCTTAATGTTACTGTTTTCACTTGGCAGGGTAATGGTTTAATTAAAGTTTCACAATCAATGGCTTCTGCTGGTAATTTCACAGAACCTAAGACATACTTTAGTATCCATTGGTTAAATGAGAAAATGTCTGTACTATTGCTAACACTACATGCTGCACCTAGATAAATGGCTCTGGGACAGATAAGACCCATACACACAAAATAAGGTAACAGGCTACATGGTTACAAGTCTTAACTAATTATGTACCTTCATTTGATGTATTCAGTTGCTTGTCCTTAAGCCTAAATTCAAGACTCAAAACCACTATGCAAACTAGAATTGTCATATGACTATTAATTTTACTTTGCATTTTCCCTTTTTAAATTTTATATCTGTTACTTGTTAAATTTTTGTAGAAGTACAACTCCTAACAAAACAATGCTGGCCAAGCACTTTGACATAACAGAAGAAGATAAAACAGACAAAATTGAATTTAATAATGGACTCCAGGTCAACTTAGTCTGAGAGTGATTCTCTTCAAGCCTCCCTTGTTACTTAAATGTAGCTA
Source organism: Plecturocebus donacophilus (assembly GCA_004027715.1). NCBI lineage: Eukaryota > Metazoa > Chordata > Mammalia > Primates > Pitheciidae > Plecturocebus > Plecturocebus donacophilus. The sequence goes on from PVKP010017167.1 coordinate 17,201, forward strand.
AAAAGTTTTGACCCTGGCTTTTGGTTGCCAGTCACTCCTCTCAATGTAGTATAAGACCCGCAACTAGAAAGGTCCATTCTGGCATCAAACTACAGAATGATTGATCAGTGATGGTTCTGGAGAAAGATCTGGATCAAAAGGGAGAAATGTGAAAGTTGTGAGAATCAAAACGGAGGCCAATGTTATAATAATCCCAGCAAACAGAGCTGGGAAAGGCCATGAATAGAGGGTTCTCATGCTTGTATGCCAAATAAAAACTGTCACAAAAGACTGCAAAAAACTATAGCCTTGCACAAAGGCCATTGCAATCTTACACACAAAAAATGCTTTTGCAAAAATATCTGTCAGCAACTGCCTGTCCAACCTCAGATGGCATAGCCCTTATTATTGATCTTTGTAGCCAAGGATAATCATTTCAAGACAATTGTGCAACCCACCTCATTGTTCCTTTAAAAACCTTTGTCTTCCCTTATCTTTCGGTATAGCCATAGAGTTTACTACAGCATGTGCATTCCCATTGCAATGCTTTATTCCCAAATAAATATATTTTCTTTTAGAGAGCCTCTATGTGTTTTTTATTTTGGTTAACACTTTAAAACCTAAAACTAACAATAAAATACACATAGTCAGATAATGTTATCAGACACCTAGCTCAAGCAACCTGAAAACTGCCTAGCAGATTTCTACTCTAATTAAATCAATTGTCCATAAGTCACAAAACAAATTAAAATGCAATGAAGAATGATGGAAGTTAACTTTAGGGTCAACCACTGTGTTTATACCAGCACCATCTGTGCATCTGTTCACTAATTAGACTCTGTACTGGTCAGTATTTAAATAACCGGGCAGCCCTACTATAAAGATCATATGCTTAAAGGTAAATGAGTTATCAATGCAGGAGCCACCAACGGCTCTACAGAACAATCTATGTTCAGAGAAATTTGCGAAGAGTTTTTGTTGTTTCCTAGACTGAAGAAAAGCTATAGATATTTGGTTGGTAGATTTCTTGGTGGTGTGGGAGATGTCTGTGGAGGGGAAGAGGAGAAGCAAGATAGGAGTACTGGAAAGGAAGTTCTCCCTAAAGACCTTACAAACAAGAAATACATTGGAGCTAAAGCGAAGTTATCAAATGTAACACAAATCAAGTCACCTTCCCAAAGTATCCTGGTAGAGACTTCAGTTATACTTTCAGATCTTCCAGGGTCATCCTGCAAAGTTTCACATAGCTATGGATGAAGTGGAAGATACCACTAGAGGAACCATATTATAGTGAATCTCCCATACTGTTTCAGTTTTTACAACATACACACCAGATCATTCCTTTTGTGTGCTAGAAAAACATGATAAAAAATGTTCTACTTTGCTTTTTTCAAAATTCATTACAATGTCATCTCTTGCCAGGTCTTCTCTTACCCAAGTTAAATATTTTAGGAGGCAGTTATTTTTCTCCTTTTGTATGCAAGTGACTTTTTTAATAATTTGTTTTTGTGCCTGTTTCTTGACAAAGAGCAATTTTATACATTTCTGGGAAAAAAGGGGAAGGAGAAGAGGAAAAAGGAAGGGAGGCAAGAAGAAAGGGAGGAAGGGAGGGAGGAAGGAAGTAGCTATTGAGTCATCAGGATGAGCTCAATGTGGGAGACACAGAAAAAGATACCGACCAGGTGAGTTGTGAGAGGACTGCTCTTACCACATGGGCTACGGAACCTCAGTCTTCAGAAAATTGAAGATGACATCAAGTCGTATCATAGACCTTCAAACTTTGTTCTGTATATGTGTACATATGGTAAATTAGATACCAATTTTATTTCAGAGTATAAGCTCAAAAGGGTTTGTTGAAAGTGACAAAAGTTTTCATAAAGCCCCAAGTTAGTAGATCTCCTTAAGGATTGTAATTTACCTGGATAGACTTTGCATGACTATGACTTTCACAATTCTAGAGCTGAAAGTGAGCAAAATTCTAGTACTTCACCTGAGGCTCCATCCTTCCTTCCCCTGTAGATAATTTTTTCTGAGTATATTACTCATTTCATGAAATTTTGTGCAGAGCCAGATGTGAGCATGTACAATCTGGTCTACCTATTAATCTTGTACTGGCTACTGCCATTTCAAGAGGCAGTATCCAGACAGGCCATTGTGAGGAGAAACCAGATCTAAGACATAAAGATGGAAATAGAAAACAGTGGTTAGTTTGGCCCCAATCTCCAAAACTGATAATCCCAAATGAAAATGCTGATAAAGATGTGTTGAAATTTCACTTGACACTAATTATGTACAAAGGTTTGAAATTTCTGTTACAAACAGGAAATATATTAAATGTGTTGGAAAATAATGTTTAATCAGAAATCCCTGAGTGAGTAGCAACCATAACTCAGTGAATAGAATTCTTAAACATACACCTAGATCAGTTTGTGCTTAAGAAACATTAGAGATCATGTTCAAACCCCTAACTTTACCAAAGGAGAAAACAGGCTCTGAGACTTCCCTTGGTCCAAGATCTTCGAGTTAGTGCCAGAATGGGATTTCTAACTCCAGCTTGAATACTCTCTTTTTCCCATCCATCTGAAATAATTTACTATAAATCATTTTTAGAATATAACATGAAAACATCATTATTCAGTATTTGAGAAGAGTAACATGAGCCGTACAAGTCTACTTTATAAGTAGTTTTCTTTTTCCACATAAAAACAACTCTATTACAGTTGTTTTTAAAAAGCCAATAAGTAATACTCATCATTATTTATACTCTATAAAACTGTGTACATATAATTGTAGCATTCAGTAATATTTGATGTTCTACATGTAGCCATTTGGACTTTCTAAAGTTTAGTTAAATAATAAAACCCTTGAGGCTGGGCAGAGTGGCTCACACCTGTAATTTAGCACTTTGGGAGGCTGAGGCAGGCAGATTACAGAGGTCAGGAGATTGAGACCATTCTGGCCAGCATGGTGAAACCCCATCTGTACTAAAAATATAAAAAATTAGCCAGGCTTGATGGTATGTGCCTGCAGTCCCAGCTACTCAGGAGGCTGAGGCAGGAGAATCACTTGAACCCAGGAGGAGGAGGTCGCAGTGAGTCGAGGTTACACCACTGCACTCCAACCTGGTGACAGAGCGAGACTCTGTCTAAAAAAAATTTTAATTAAAAATAAATAAATAAATAAAACACTTGAATCTTGATTATCTTACCATCCTTCTCTAATGCTTTAAAATGGTTATGCTTCATAAGAGTAAGAAGTGGATTTTCTTGATGGTTCTTATTTACTAACAGCAGATACTGTCCTGTTATTTAACAGGAGCAATGGCACAAACATAAAATTCATTTAAGATTCTAAAAATAGAAAGATCCTCAACAAACTTTAATTGCAAAAGGACTCCAGAGAAAAAGAGATTAACTCTTACTATTTTCTTTCCTGAAATGATATTCTGTCTGAAAACCCCAATTTTGCTCCTGCTGTTTATCTCCTCCTTTCTCTCCTCAACTTCTCAGATACAGTCCAACCATAGAGGCCTTTTGCTGGTAGATCTCATTATTCCCTAGAATTCTATCAGTTAGGGTGATTGAATCCGTAAACAGTTTAAATCCCTTACTCAAGTAAACTTACAGAAGAAGGAACCATGTTATTTAACATGTGCAAAGACAGAGTAGTTCCAGGTACCCATTAGCAACTCAGTGACAGTATCAAAACCAGGTTCTTCCCATCTCTCCACTTTGCCTTCCTAGGTATAATTTCTTGCTAAGTCTGAATCCCCTCAGGGTTCTAAGATAGCACGATTGCTACTGACAGCTGTGTGTTTGCTTGTTCGTATTGGTTATAGATGTAATACAAGTACCTTCCAATTCGGCAAACTTCGATCTTATGCCCACTCCTAGGCCAACTGCAGTTCCCAGGGGAATGTCATGACTTGATTGGCTTAAGGTTTAACCAATCAAAATCTCCATTTAAACCTAAAGATGGGGTGAATAACTGAAGAGATCCAAAGTTCTCTTATCCAATTACAGTTAGGTAATGGATTTAGTTTGACTACTAAGTGTCTGCCTCAGTAATAGTTTAAATCAGTTTGCAAGCAGCCAGAAATCCAAGCTGTCCTAGGTACACCTAAAATGCTCCCACCTCTACCCCATCATTCCTCAACGTTTCTTTCATCAAGCTTCCAAAATAAGACAGCAGTTGAGGTAAGAGGGAAACTGGTATAAATCAGCGAACCCATTTGCATGCAATTCCTGCTTGTGGTTGGCAGAATCCCATCTTCAATTTTTTGGATGGCATACATAGCAAACCCTGCTGAATCCAGCTATTTGGGTTTATGTAAACTAGCAATGACATTAGAATACTGATGCCTGTGAACCACTAGCACACAGATTAAATTAGACTTTCCAGGAGTGGAACCTGGACATAGGTAGCTCTTAATGCTTCCCAGGTGATTCTAATATACAGTCGGGATTGAGAATCACTAATGTTCTAAATATTCTGATTATCTGAATTTCTCAGTTAATGTCCCTAAGTTGTTTAGTTATAGCCCCATACTTTGAATTCAGTTCCTTCGAAATTTACCTAGGTGACTTAAACCATAATCTATTTAAATAAAACATCATCTGTGGTATGATAACAACTACAGTTTGGGGTAAGGACACTGTGTCAGCTTCCTTCTAGAGAATGCTGCCCAATCAATAGATGAATGTCTGAACCAAAATATTATATAGGCATGAAGCATTTTATGTTGCTTTCTGTCTACTCTGGATGTAGTGTATAGCATACATTGGCAACACTTCATTTTTATATTGTAATGGAATCTACATAGGCTTATATTGAAATTGGTTTTCTGATTTAATCTCACATTTTAACAACCTCTATGGACTTGCTCAGAAACTGACTCAAAATTGTTGAGAATATTTGGCATCATAATTTTTAAAAAATTATACAAATGCTTCTCCCTCCACCCTCCAAATCAACCATGGGAAATATTGAAGTACTGTTATAACTGCAATGGAAAGTAAATACTTGACATGTTCAATAGTTATTTTACAAAAGCCAAAAACTGTTTTTCCTCCCAAGTGCAGAGTCTTCAGTCATTCTCAGACTTTTAATAGGATTTTGACATTCATTTCAGATGATGGGGGAAAGCGATTTAATCACTTGTTTTCTCTAAAGTGATACTATTAGCACAGGAGCTATCAAAGCCCCTAAAGCATCGAGTTGGTGACCTTCTGCTTGTCACATTCAGGCTGTCTTCCTGATCAACCAAACCCACTCATTTCCTCATATCCACCCACCAACCACCCCCAGTGCGTTATCAGTTGCCTTAGGACCCCTAACATTCAGAAGGGAGACAGCCACGTCCTCCTTCTGGTCATCAGCCCCTCTGTGAAGTCTCTCCGGGCAGCAGGAGTCTCACTTCTTCTGATCCCACCGTTTCTCTAGAGCTCTGCTGAGATTCAAAGAGAGATCCACTACTTACTATTTATGGGCTTTTAAAACAACCTCACCTCTACAAATCTCCCATCAGTAAAATGCAAACTTTACCTCCTAGTGCCCTTGGTGAGATAAAATGGGATAATCGATGGACTGTGCTCACTCAGCACAGGGCATGGCATGTGTCCGGTCTCAGATATTGGCTGCCGTGAACACACCGTGGCTGCTACTGATTACTGGCACCCCAATGTGGCTATTCTGTGGGATGTCTGGCATATCCCTTTTTCTTACATTCATTTTCTCCTTCGTATCCCCAGTGCTGCCACCCTACCTCAGGCTTTTCTATCATACATACACTAACCACAGTAGTCCCTCCTTCTCCTCTGGGAATAAGTTCCAACACCCTCAGTGGATGCCTAAAATGGCAGGTAGTACCAACCCTGATTGCTTTCCATCAGAATGTTTCCGTTCCACTCACAATGCAGTACCTTTTCCATCTTAACTAAGCACTAATCATGCACTGTGGCCATAATTTTCGCCGTTTGAGGTGTGACAGACTGCATGAATTTCTTTTTCCTTCTTCACAATTTCACAGTAGCTTTGTTCTTACCATAGGTCTCAGCAACCTCAGTATATGATGTTTTTCTTATTAAGTTGAGAACTTTCACCTTTTCACTTAAAGGAAGCACTATTTATGGTTTCTCTTTGTCATGTCTGAATGACCAGCATCACTACTCTTGTGCTTTAGACCCATTATTAACTAAAGTAAGGGTTACTTGAACACCAGTGCTGTGATACTGTAACAGCCCAATAAACCAGACTGCTTCTAAATGACCAGAGGGCACATGGTGTAGACAGCATAGATACACTGGACAAAGGAAGGATTCAAGACCAAGCGGGAGATTTCATCAAGCTACTCAGAATAGTATGCAATTAAAAACTTATGAACTGTTTATTTCTGAAATTTTCCATTCAATATTTTCAGACCAAGGTTGACCGCAGGTGACTGAAACCACAAAAAGTGAAGCTGCCGATAAGGGCAGACGACTGTACTGCTGCGGTGTCCGGAACAGCCCTTTTGCCCACCTCTGGCTGCTCGCCTCTATTCTCCAGCAAGGGGGAGTAAACTGTCTACTTTATCACGTCACTCCAATCTAAACAACGTGATTCTCCCACCTCTCTAACCCTACTCATTTTCATTAAAAAGTGTTTTCTTGACTCTTTAATGCAGTCCTTCAAAGCCCTATTCATGCCCTGGCTCTCCTGTGAGACTTCCACTAAGAACCTCAAGTTGAACAAAAGACCACAGATGCAGATTAACATGAAAAGACTGTTACCCAAGTGTACCCCCTTTTGTTGTTAGTACAGTTTTTATCCCTCCTTAGAACCGATTCTGTGGAACACACTTTAGGAAATGGTCTTTCAGAGAAATAATATAACTCAAAATCACAGGAGCCTAATATGCTCCATCTCATGGTTTCCATGCCTAATGAACAAAGAGCCAGTGGCTTAGGAGAGGGACTTCAGCCAAGCCTAACTCGAGACCTTCTTGATGAACCAGGCTTCCATGAGCCTGCACTTCTGTCTCTGATCTCTCAAGGAGAAGGCTTTTGGAGAGATGACAACATCAAGTGAGATCATCAAGCAATGACATCCGATTTCTGATCCTTCAATAACACAGAAAGGGCATGGGCTTCCCCTAGTCACTCCAGACTCCCCTCTCCTATGGCCTTCTCAGCATAAAAGCTTGCTTGCTGCCTGAGTTTGAAATGATTCACCTCCTTGCTGCTCCAGGATGCACCAAACATTGTTTCTATTACAGTTAGACAAGTGAAATAGCCCAGAGCTCTGAGAAGAATGCTTTGCTGTTGGGTGCAGAGACTGGTCCAAAAGCTGACAAACTGCATACTCTTCTGCCACTTGTAACTCCATCAAAACATGCAACTTTAAACAAGAGAAGGGAGCTTGTGTTTACAAAGGTGGCCCTTACCACTCCTAATTAGCAGTCTGAGTCTTTTAACTGTGGCAGCAGAGGCTCCATTAAGGATACCTGAACAGTTCCAAGTCATCTCAGTTCCAAGTCTAGGGTACACTGGTCAGTGTAACTGCAGTCACTGTTTCATAATGCAATACGAATAGGGGGAATATGTAATTTATCAACCAGACTGGAACACTTTTGAAAGTGAAAAGTGGTACCAATTACAATTATGCCAGGACAACAGGCACAAAACAAAATGGACCTGGGAAAACTAGGAATCACATTACTAAACGTACAAGTGCTGTGGTTCCTAGAAAATGCTATGGGGACAGTATTCTCTGTCCTGAGTCCCCAAAGATGAAAATGACACGACTAACTGACAGAACAGGAGCTCCTATTGCTTTTGCTACCACCACGCAGGACTTTTTGGCTAACCGATGACTGGAATGGAAGTTCTCTGCCACTCCAACCTTCTTCTCCAGTATCATTCCTCAGGACAAAGGGGAGCTGACTTCTCTGGTTTGCTTCCGTCTTTGCCCATCTTATTACTCAAAGGAAAAAAGTAGTTCCCTTGGAAATTAAATCATAAAACCAACTAACTATTCAAATTAATAATTCTGAAAATATCATTTGATTTGTGATACACAAAAAGAAAAATCTAAATTCCAGACACTCCAGAAATGAGGAAGATTCTGTTATCTAGAACAGGTGAAAAATATTTAAAAATTTTTAACTAACACATACAAAAATATGCTAAAATATAGAAATGACTTAAATGGTAAAATTTGACATGAACATGAATGAAACAGTTAACTATTATAAAGATAACAGGTCTTTCTAAATTAATTTATAAGCTTAATACAAAGTCCAACAAAATTAGGAGGTTCAGCAGTTGTGCCGAATGGTTCTAAAGTGTATCTGTAAATATGTTCTTTTGTTCAACTTTATTTTTAGTATTTTCATAAATGGAGGATGTCCAACCTTTACAAATATTAGAAAGTATTCAAAATTATAATGCTTAAAATATAATAATAATTTTTAAAAGTAAATATATACATCTAAAAACCAAACATATGGAAATGATTTTATTAATCAAATTATGAAGCAATTGTTTCAATAGTTGTTGGGAAATTCATTTTTGAAAACAAAAATTCTAGATCCTCAGATCAGACTACAACCAAATAACCAAGATGTATGCAAAATGTAGGTGTAAAACTGAAACCACAAAATAAAATATATATTCATATTTATTTGATTTCTCAGTGAAGAAGGATTTTTTATACATTAAAACAAAGGAAGAAATCATAAAAGGGAAAAGCAGATTTGGTAATATAAACCTCTTAAACTTCTGCAAGTCAAAACATCATAAAGAAAATTATAAGGCAAGATCTGAACATATTTGTAACTGATGGACAAAAGAGGATAATAGTTGCATCCGTTATCTATTACCATACCAATGCTCCCTAACAACCAATCCAAACCTCAGTGGACTACAACAATAACGATTTATTGCTCACAGTCTAGAGTCAGCTAGGGGTCAGCAAGGTGGCTCTACTGTTCTTGACTGAGTTCACTTCTATGTCTGGAATCGGCTAAGGTCAGTTGATTATAATGGCCTTCATTCCTTTCCATGTCTCTCATTCTCCAGCAAGACTGGCATACACTCTCAGTGATAGCAGAGGTACAAGAGGGAAAGTGGAAATATGGAAGATTGTTAAGGGGTTAGGCTCAAAATTGGCACACAAACACTTTCACCTTATCTTATGATGATCAAAGCAAGTCACGTGAAGTTGGATGATGTTGACTCTCCTTTTATGAGCGGAAATTCAAAGTCACACGACAAAATGCTTAATGTATGTAGGAAGAGGTGAACATTTTCGACCATTAATGCAATTAATCAATCAAAAAATAATCTTATCCAATTGATAAGCAGGCAAATGGCTCAGGTAATCACAGAGTGGCTATACAGAAGACAAAAATGTAAAATCTCAATTGACTAAAATAAATGGAATTTAATTTTTAAGAAATAAAATGTAAAATAAGGTATTCTAAAATCTAAAATTAGTAAAATTATCTAATTTGATAAGCCCCCAAAATTTGATTTTTAAAATAAGAAAACATATTATTTCTCCATCTATTTCCTAATGTGATGATCTTTGAGGAAGGGAAACTGGAAGTTCACATGGAGTTGATACAAGCACATATTAGTATAACTTTTCTGGAGAAACACTGGGTACCATGTGTCAAATGTGTTTCCTCCATTATCTGTTACTTAAAGGAGAAAAATACCCCTGAAGAGGTTTGCAAAAGACTGCTATCAAGCCATCACAGCAACACTAGTCTATACTATAGGTATTTACTAAGGACTGAGAAAGAGAAGGGACAGATGGAGATAGGAAAGCAAGCTACTGGGACAAGAATGTGAATGAATGGTTCCCCTAATACAGGATTTTCATGAGTAGAGAAGAGCACTTCTCTTTTTTAATAGAAGACACTTTCGTTTATTACTTGGCATCCATCTCTCCTATTTATTCTTCCTAACAGAAACTTAATGTTGTCTAGACATACACTGTGTTCCCTGAAATCCTGATAAATGTAACCCAATTGGCACATGACAGTTTCCCAACAATAATTGCTGGTTCTGGCAATAGGCATGTGACCTAGATGGGCCAATCATACTAAAGTTCTTTTCCTGCTGGTTTTGAATAAGGACACATGTACCCTGATCATTGGTGATCATTTTGCAACCATATGGGAAACAGTCCTAGAAGGAAACAGCAGAGAGATAGACCCAGGGCCCTTAGTGCCATTGCTGATCCTCTGATCACGATGTCTGGAGCCTGCTCTGCCTCCGGGCTCCCAGGGATGTGAAATGTCTCCTTATTGTTTAAGTCAGCAGGAGCCCAGGTTTTCTACAACTTGCGACCAGGGTCATTCTAACCAACACACCTCACAACACACACACACACCTTCTCCTAGAAGGCTCTCCTTCCAAAACATGTGCAGCCTTTGGAACTGAAATTTTCTCTCTTTTTTAGTGCATATTTTTAGTGATTTATTGATGAAGCACTAGAAAATTAGATAGAGAAGTACATTTTTGGACTTGATCTGACTCTAACCAGCACATATGAAGACTGTGATGTAGAGGAACCCTCTCTTCATGGGGAACTGAAATTTCCTTACGGACTTCAGAGCATGACACAGAAAACCTCACTTGGTACTGCTACCCTCCTGAGGAAAGCACCAGGATGTCAGACACACCTGCTTACTGCCCTCCACTCAGGTGATGGAACCACATTTCACACACACCTGGGAATAAGTAAATATAATGGTGGTGGCTTGCCCTCTGTGGATCTATTTGTGTTTACAGATACAAGTCAGAATCTCAGACCAAGTCTGTTTTATGAGATCAACAGGGCTTGGCTTGATGCTGTATCTCCTACCATATTTCTGATTTAAGGCAAGTCTTTTTTGTGCTCAATATTACTTAGCTATGGGAATACTACTTGCCTCTCTACTAAAGATGGTTACAGTCCCAATATTTCCTTATCTGAGAGCCAAAATTCTGAAAGATGTGCTATAGTAAATGTCGCTTATAAAGATACAAGTTGCAGTTTTGCTCTCCAAATCACAAGTTTTTTAAGCTCCATTACAGTGATTATGACCTTTTATTTGAAATGTTCTTGAGATTTTTTCAAAGCCCTATCTATATGATTAGTTGTAAAAAGAATATTTCAACACACTTTTAATAGGACATGAGGGTCCGATAAAACAAATGTTCTGTAGATATGAGAAAGTTCAAATTATTGGTGCCTTTTTCAACATTTTTATTAAAATTATATTGAGTCTTAGCATTGAGTCATAAGCTATTCCTACAGCACAAATGAAAATCTCATCAATTTTGACCGCATGAGAATGCAAATTCTGTCCTTCCAAGTAACTTAATGAATAATTAATATCATGTGCAATGATCTGGCTGCAAGTACCAATCAGCTGGCCAAAATAAATTGAATTTGTATTGAAGAAATATTTCCCCATGTTCATCACAAAGATTACTGTTTCTTTTAGGGAAAGGCTATAATGGTATAAAATGAAGCCCTGTTGGAACACCTTGCTGCTATCTGCATAAATGATTATTCCTTATTGGAACTACTCTATCACAGCACTAGCTGATCTTAAAGACCTATTTGTAAAAGATACTTGCTAATAACAACAGAAATTAAATTGATTTTTGTGAAATAGGTACACATCTCCTTTTTCTTCTTTTTTAAATTTACATTTCCAGTGCTTTGGATCCAAAGGAAGCTCTTCATAGCATGATAGTTGCCAAAATCCCTGCCCAGTGCACTCTCTAATCATGCTGTAGCTTCCATGGATAGAAAGAAAAACTGTAGAAATGCTGAAAAAATGATTTCTACATTTTTCAAAATGATGACACCTATTAGAGCTATGAGTTCAGAAGAGCAAGTGGTCATCAGGTTTCACTGCAGAACTCTGAAAAGCATAGAATGTCTAAATAGAAAGCATGCACAAAGCCCATTTCATTGAATGATCTAACTGGTTTTTAAGTCCTCATTACCAAAAAAAATGCTATCAAAGAGTCATTTTTGTCAGTGGCACTTAACGGGAGACACAGAAGACCTCAGAGCCCACCTTCCTCTTCTGAGGACAGGGTAGCACTTGGTGATGATGATAATAATGAACCCATTGAGAAAGCAGTGGAGTAGAGAGAGAATTGGAGTTTATATATCTAGAGAAAAAATTATGTCAGTAGAGGTACGAATAACACATTTGAGCTAAATATACTATTTTAAATTCTAGTTACTGGAAAATTATAGGTGTGAAATGCTGTTTAAGCAAATATATCCCATGATATACTATAGTCTGAATGCAACAATCCATGCAATTAACTAAATAGATAATAATGATGCTAAACCAATAATTTTTAATTAAGCTGTGTTATAAATATATCATAAATATTATCAAGTTATCAGTTTAAAAACAAAGGCAACAATTAATCATGAAGCAGTGTGTCTAGGACTTTCCTGTGAATTTCCTAATTTCTACTTGTAAGTATGCACAATAGGAGTTTTGCCATGCTGTCAGTTACTGAGTACCATTTGTTAAATTACTACTCCTCAGTAAGCTGATAAGTGCCACACTTTCCTTTATGAATACTGAAATGTAATAGCCCCTAATTCAGACACCTTCTGTTAGTGACAAAGATAAAAGTCAATGGAATTGAGTCCTCTGGATGGATGCCCTGTGAAGAAAGACTTGAATTTTGCATCTGTTTTTGACCCAGCAGAAAGATCATTGTGGACTAGCAGTGGGCCACAGAATATAGTTTGATTGCTGCTGTAAAGACAACCTCTTCCTTGGTGATAATAAATTTAAAAGCCAGAACTCCTCAAAGATGAAAGGACTTTCTCTTTTCCATTTATTTCTATTCCCATGTTTTAGCTGTCTCATACTCAGGCTGAATAAAACTGCTCTAAACTTCTTCCACATGGCAGCCTATTAATTAAAGAGGGCTAATTTTGTCCCTATGAGTCTTTTGTCCTCTAGGTTATGCATTCCCATGTCTTTGGTTGTGGCTTAGAATCCCATCACATCCTGGTCACTCTGCCCAATAGCAAATCTTGTGCTGAATTGAATAGCTGGGAAGGAGGAGATGGGGAGAGAAAATACTTGGCAGAGAAAGTGGCACATGAAAAAAGCACAGAAAAATAGGAAAAGCACCTGGTAATCTCACGACAGAGTACAGTGGGAGTGATCATCGAGAGAGTGAGCACATTATCCTGCCAGGAACGGAAGGTCCCTAGGAGGAACAGAGGAGGTGGTGCTGGCAAACTTGGCTGGACCAGATAGTATACTGCCCAGCTGAGAAAGTTGGACTTTACTCTTTTGGGGAAAAAGCCAAGAAGGCTTTTGAGCACAGGAATAAAATGTTCAAAGTAGTATTTTAAGAACATTAAATCTGATAGCAATCTAAGGCTAGCCAAGAGGCAAGACATTCAGTTAGAAGACCACAAGCCAGTAGTGATTATGGACTTGGGTTCTGGAACCAAACTGCCTGATGTGGAATTCCTGCTCTGGCATTTACTTACTGTGTGAACTTGGATGAATTACTCAGTTACTCCAAGCCCATTGCCACAACTGCAAAGTAGATAGAGTAATGTTACCTACTTTATAGATTGTGAGGATTAAATGAGTTAATATGTACAAAGCACTGAGTATGTGACATTATCATCAAATTATCATTAGTATTATCATTATAAAGCCACACTGGGTATAACAAAAGATCCTGAAATAGCACGATGGTAAAGGAAATGTAAAGGAAGGGAAATATTTGAGAATTATTGCAAATGATGTTTCTTACCTTCCTCCATTTCCTCCCTTTGTCTTGCCTCCTCTTACTGGTCAAAGATACAGGTTTGGGTATAACTACTTGAGACAGTATAAAGTCATGAAAAAGCTTGTTTGGGGCCAGGCATGGTGGTTCATGCCTGTAATCTCAACACTTCGGGAGGCTGAGGCAGGCAGAAAACTTGAGGTCAGGAGTTCGAGACCATCCTGGCCAACACGGTGAAACCCTGTCTCTACTAAAAATACATGAAGTAGCCAAGCATGGTGGCACATTCCTGTAGTCCCAGCTACTTGGGAAGCTGAGGCAGAAGAATCGCTTAAACTTGGGAGGCAGAGGTTGTAGTGGCACTCTAGCCTGGGTGACAAAGTAAAACCTTGTCTCAAAGCAAAACAAAATGTGATTAGTAGCAATTTCTGTCAAAAAATCTAAATATATTCATTAACTTTTAGGCACTTTACAGAAAGGGTTGTATCTGTTCAGAATATATTCCTAAACCCTTTGCTTACATAGAAACTCCGGGATTATCCCAAGAGTTCTATTCACCTCCTCCAGCTGTTCTTGGAGTCTAAGGTGTCTCCTGAGCCAGAGGCAAAAATGTTTCACTCATATACTCAGGTACTGAAATACCTCCAGTGGTTTGTTGTTGTTGTTGTTGTGCAAAATGTAGAGTTTCAGATTCTAAGATCACAGAGTTTGAGGTTCTAGAACTTCATCATTTTCCATTGATTAGAAAATTTAATTTTCAACTTAACATGTGGAAATTAGGGTTTAAATTATTTAAACTGATTTATTAACATACTATCTCTAATTCCTCATCAAACAAAAATATGACTTATAAAAGTGTCCACAATTTGCTTGTGTCTCTTTGCATTCACATATCTACTTCTTGTACTGTTGGAAATGTTAAGTCTAGATGGCATAAAAATTAAAGGTGGGTTTCTGATGAATTAATTATATTCAACTCCTGAAATGTCAAGCCCTTTCTATCTTTCATACCCACGAACGAAATGGCATTAGAAAACATAGAGTTAATCTTCATTAGTTTATGATATTATAAAGTTCAAGAAATTCCAGGAAAGAAGAAACCGTTGGACTTACCATTTAGAAATGCTAATTTTAAAAAAAAACAGTCTCACAATGGCTCTAGAGGAAAGGAGAAGCCGTGTGTTGACTTAGGAAAAGCATCTAATAAGAATACCAGACCTCTCAGTGGGTAGGAGGATTAAATATGTTTATTTAAACACATTTGTTCTATTGGAATATTATGTGTTATCAGTATACTGCAGATGTTTTACTGTACTAGTGACTGACGTCTGTGTTTTTTTTTTAATAGACATTCTGAACTGCTATTCGGACTTGAAAATGCTGAGAAAGAGTTGTTCCCACCAAATTAGACCCATGCAGGTTTCCATTTCTTTTAATTCATACTTTAGATTCATACCCTAACTGGCTGTTCATTCACCACCACCTTTACCCTGCACCCTTCTTTGGACACTTTATTGTGGCATGCATGTGCCAACCCACATGTTCATCTGACGCCATGGACTTTGTAGCAAGTCAGTGTAAGATGGGTACAAAGTAATAGCTAACGGATGCTTTTTGTCAGTGAAAAAAAAAAAGCCTACACAAGACTTGCAACTACTGTATCTTTTCTCTCTTGCTGTCCTGCAAGTCCTACTTTTATCAATGACTAACCACAGGACTTCTACTAATGAAGATCTGGAAACTTGGAACAGGACAATGATGTCAAATCTTGCCTTAACCAGGGGCTAAATCAAGCAATCTCTATACATAACTTCATTTCCTAAGACCTAGTTTCTCTGACTCCATCAATGATTCATCAGACCATTTTAGGGGGTTTTAACACTTAGTGGTGGCCAGGAGGGGTGTATTATCTAGGTGAAGTCTGGGGGCTCTGCTCTGCACTTGGCCAAGTTCAAGCTGAACCCAGATTCATCAGTAAAATAAGGACAATAATAGAATCTAATGGATAAGGATGCTTTCAGTACTCAATAAGATAATCCATATAAAGAGCTTAGCACAGTGCCTGGCCCATAGGAAATGCTCAATAAATGAGCAGGGATGGATGGGAGAGCCAAAGCTCACTGAAATGTCAGCATCTGAGATTGTAAGAGTTAAACTGTGAAAACTTGGTCTGGATCACAGAACTCTCAGGAGGGTGTCTTTAACCTGATATGACTTACTTGAGTTAATGTTTCCAGAAAGAGGCCTAGAACCTGTTTTCATTCTTCATTCATCTAGTTGAACACGAGCATAAGAACAAGAGTAGCTACTGCACTGCCTACACTGTCGAGAAGCTTGCTCCTTCCCCACTTCTTCAACTACACTGTAAATTAGTTATTTTCTTCAACTGTCAAATAGGAAAACACAAATCTAAGAGCTTCCCAAGGCCACATAACTGGTAAGTGGTAGAGCCAAGGTTCACACCCAGGCTGTATCTCTAGAATCTGAACCAATATAAATTGTCAAAACCATAATTAATGAAAAGTCATCATCAACTCCTTCCTGGAAAGATGAATCAGAATAATTTGCTTGTTGTTTTCATGCCTCAGGCTACAGAATTCTGGCTAAGATGATAGCTAAGGACAACCTTAAAGAGGGGAGACATTTAAAGAACAAATGTACAGCCTATATGGAAGGGAAGATGTTCTTTTTTTTTTTTTCAGGCAGAGTCTTGCTCTGTCACCCAAGCTGGAATGCAGTGGCATGATCTCAGCTCACTGCAACCTCTGCCTCCCAGGTTCTAGTGATTCTCCTGCCTCCTTAGGACTACAGGCATTGACCACCACACCCAGCTAATTTTTCTTGTTTTAGTAGAGACGGGGTTTCACCATGTTGGTCAGGCTGGTCTCGAACTCCTGACCTCAAATGATCTGCCTGCCTCGGCCTCCCAAAGTGCTGGGATTACAGGCATGAGCCGCTGCACCCAGCTGGGGAAGGTGTTCTTTTCAGACACTCAGCGCTGATTTTTAGATGATGGTGAGAAGAGGGCAGGGTGAGATGCAAAAAAGCATACATCCTAATTTGTGGGTAGACAAGTGTCAATTGTAGTCTCACTTCCTGCTCCCCAACTAACTGGCAGACTGGTTACCACATATGCTACAGCAGCAAGGCACACACATAAATTCTGAAGTCTGAGACAATCATTTCTATTTGCCATACCCTGAGGATGGCCCTGCTATAGTAATATTGGTTAACTTACAGAAAGACAAGCATAACATGCAAAACAGAATAGGTTCCTAGAACACTAACATTAGAAGGGGCTTTCTAAATCCAGTTCTGCCCTTTCATTTCACAGGTAAAGCACCTAAGACCCAAAGAGGTTGAGCCATACTTACCCAAGTTCACACAGGAAGCTGGCTTTAGTCAGGACAAGAACCTGGTACTCCTGACCTGATATCTCAGTGCTTCTTTACTACACCTAAGAAACAAGAGGCCAGGTGCAGTGGCTCATGCCTGTAATCCCAGCAGTTTGGTAGGCCAAGGCAGGCAGATCAGTTGAGGTCAGAAGTTCAAGACCAGCTGGGCCAACATGGTGAAACCCTATCTCTACTTAAAAATACAAAATTTATCTGGGCACAATGGTGGGTGCCTATAGTCCCAGCTACTTGAGAGGCTGAGACAGAAGAATCACTTGAACCCGGGAGGCAGAGGTGACAGTGAGCTGGGATCACACTACCACACTCCAGCCTGGGCAACAGAGCCAGACTCTGTCTCAAAAAAAAAAAAAAAAAAAAAAAGGGAAACAAGAAAGTGACTCAAGCATAAATAAATAAATGGTACCAAATTCTTTTGTTTCTTGGCCTACCTTTCTTTCCCTCTTCATCTCTTTCTTGTTCTCTCTCATGCTTCCTCTCACATGCACACATGCACATGCACCTACGTACACACATATTACACATAAAGATGAATAAACATATTTACTACTGAGACTGGCAGACATTAACCAACTATAGCAAGAGACTTTAAATATCTACCTGTCAGCAACACAGTGCTTCAGCAGAAAAAAAAAAAAAGAAGAAGCAAAGCAAAGCCATAGATTCTAGGGTTTCCAGAGGTCTAAAACATAATGTGATGACCGAAGGCCCAGACAGCATCTTTCCTTTTACAGCAAGAACCCCCATTAGAATATGGTGCAGTTTGTTTCCCAATCCTAAAAAAAAATAAAAAATAGAAAAAAGGTTATCAAGCTGGAGAGAACTCAGAATGAAGCAACAATGATAATTAACTTTATTGTGTAGGATCTACTTTCCCTCCTGTTAAAATGAATGAAGGATAGAAAAATGGCTTGAGCATCTGATAGGTCTGGGTGCCAAAAGTGAACTGAATGAGATGGAAAAGATTTGAGATGACAGAGAGAGATTTAGGTGTTTATAACAACAACAAAAAACATCCTGAGCATCCTGAGAACAATGCTCTGGAGAGGGTCACAGAGGAGACTTGGAATCTTCTTCGACCTAGAAGTACCTGTGCCCCACCGAAGGGACACAAGGAGGCTGTGCCAGGACAGGAGTGGAAGAGAGGGGTTCCCGGCTCAGTTTTCTGGGGCACCTATGGAGTCAGGCCCCAGAAGACAGAGATGTGGAAGAGTCAGAGGCGGTGTCCTCACAGGAGGACGGGGACTGATGAAGAAACTCACCTCTCGAGAGTTGATACTGATGATGGCTAGTGAACACTGTGAGGAGCTGTGCCAGATGGCCTTGCTCCTGAGAGGCGAGACGAGAGAGGAAGAGCAGATAGAAAAATGTGTGACCTGCAGACTGCAAATTTTGGAGCTAGACTAAGATGCAAGATACCATCTCCTTTCAGCCCACATTTCTCCTCCTCAACAGAATGGTCATGTGGCTTACGGACTCTCTGTGTAACATCTAAAACACACCAGAAAAGCACCCTCTGGGCCCCGCTAAAACATAGAAGAGGGAAACAGACATCTCATTGTTCAAATGACAGACCCTAAACCTAGTGCTCCCGTACCTGTTCCCTCATCTAACTCTCCCTACAGTTCTAGAAATAGAGTCTATGTCTTTACCTTTTTACATGTGAAGCTCAGAGAGTTTGTCCCTTGATCAAAGTAAAAAAGCTGGGAAATGATAAAGCCAAAATTTGAACTCATTATTTGTCTGGTTCCAGATTCTATATTCACTGAAATAATTAGCCAGGTGGATTTTTAAGGCCCTGAATCATTCACCTGTGTTTACTACCAGAATATGTGTTTCTATGTATTCTTTTCATTTGAGGCCCAAAAGAAAATAGGTAGCAAAGAGAAGATTGTTTTAGAAGATGAGATACAAGGCTTTTTAACACAGATGGAACTTCTCAAAAGTGCTCAGATTTTGTAAGTTAGCTCTCTGGGGTGTTCTTTTTAATATGCATGTCACAGTTGATAAGGTGTCAGCAGGAAGGAATCATATAATACGACAGACATCTAAAGAACATAATTGCTCTAGCTGACGTGTGACTGCTCTTTCATTATCATGTCAAGAGGACAGTTCTGCTTATAAATTGTTTGTGGTGAAAATAAAATAGGAAGCACTTGCTTAAAGTTTATTATAGCCTTTTAGATTAACATAATTACAATTATAATTATAAAGTGTTCTTCCTCGGTGTGAACATTTTATTTGTTCTTCAGAAGACTTCTTTTAAGATCAGAAAAGATAATGTTTTTTCAGCAGAAGATGTTAAGCATAAAAGTTTCATTCATGGAAACTTTACTGGAGTGTTCAACCAGATTTTCTGAAAGGCATAAGTATACAGGGCTTGCTACGCACTCTTGTGGGGATTAAAAATATCCTGGCATGTTGCCTTGCTGAAATTCCCCTGGGCTATCAAGGCCTCAAACCTATCTTCAGAACTGGCAACAATCTACTGTAAAAAAATAAAGTAAAAAATGTATATTTATTATAGTCAGGACAAGGACTGCTCCACCTCCTCAAACAGCCAAGCCAGGAAGTGACTTTCACACCTGTTAGCAATCCCCAGAATAGGTAGCCCCAAAGATCGGATGCTGGGTCCTCAATGGGAATCAATTTCAGATTATACTCAGTATTCATATAATCTTAGGAATTAGAAAGGGCTTGGAGGCTACCTTATTCAATGCATCATCTTGTAGAGGAAATGACTAAGCTCTAAGAGGTCACGGGCCTTGATTGCAGTTAAACTGCTTACGAGGGACAGAACCAGGAAACAGACCCAGGGCTCCTAACTCCAACTCCAAACATCTTTCATCTAAAGAAAATGAAGCACTGGATACCTGGGAGAAGACGAAGGGGGAAACAGGAATCAGAAAAAATATGTCTCTGGGACCCCTCGCCTTTCTATTCTGTTCTCTGTGTTCAATAAAATGAGCAGATGGAAACTCATATGGAGGATTTCTGTGGAACCAGGATTGTAGTGATGCACATCATACTGTTTGCATTACGGAAGGAAAGACCAAGTAGAAGCCTCTAAAACTGCCCCAGTCTTGGCCAAAACAGTAAGTCAGAAACAAACAATATTGTATCCCAAGAAGAATTTCAAAGATTCGTATTACCCTGAAAGACTTAAATGAAATAGTGGCATTTCCCATAAAATCTCCTTTCAATGTTTTGGTACCCGAGAAAACCAGATGATATATGGCAGAGGAGAGTAGACTACCATAAGCTTAATCAGGTGTGAGCCCCAAGTGCAGATGATATTTACAGGTGTGGTATCTTTATTAGAGCAAAACAATATGGCCTGAGGCACCTGCTATGCCACTATTATTCTGGTGAATGTATTCTTCTCTATCTCCATCAATGGAAAGAATAAAAAGTAACCTGACTTCACATGGCAGGGACAGATTTACACTTTTAACTGTCCTGCCCAAGGTCCAACCTAACTCTTGTTTTGTCAAAACATTATCCACAGGAAACTTGATCATCTTGACATTACACAGAACATATTAATGTTTCTCTACATCAAGGAAAACATACTTAATAGACTAACGTGGCAAATACTTTGGATGCCCTGGAAAGATACATTATGGTGGACAGTGCAAGGAAACCCTATGAAGATCCACAGCTTGCCACATTAGTGAAGTTTTAAGGAGTGCAGTGGCCTGGGGTACACCATGACAAGATGGGGGTACTATATGTCACATTCGAAAATATTATCAGTATATTTCACACCTGCCTCATGCATCAGGTGACTTGGAGACTGATAATTTTGGGTGGGATGCAGCCTGTGGTACAAGGTGCCTTACCACTTAGGTTGTATGACTAAGATGTTAATGTTAGTAAAGATACCCACAGCACGATATCATGGGTGTCTAAAGTCTTTGGCAAGCCCAAATCGGAAAGGCTACGTAAAGATCCCTAGTATTCCTGAGCCCAGCCACACCTTCTACAGCAGAAAACTACATACTATTTGAAAAATATTTCCTGGTATGCTGCTGGGCCTTGCTAGAGATAGAAAAGTCATGATAAAACACATTGACCAGAGTGTCTCCAAAATCCAAAGAGACAATCATCTATTTAGTATAGGAGGCAAGTATTGAACAGAGTACCTAGGCTTATATCATTTTGCGACAGTTTCTATTCCCTTCAGACTTTATAGTCTATAAAAACTGAACTTGTACATAAATAAGAAGATATGGTTCAAGGTGCTCCTGCCCCCTCTTGCACTGCAGGATAGTGGGAAGACCTAGAAATGGCAAAAGAAAGTAGCTGGAAACCATAATGGGTTGGCCAAAATCTTCAAACTATTATATATATCTTGCCAGTATCCCTCCCTTCAGAACTCATGCACCACGAATTGTCTAAATCAAACAAGATTACTTTTTATTTTATGGTATTCTATGATATTTTACTTATTTATACAGACACAAATATACACACCCCTATAAATATGTTTTGTCTTCCTGTCTAGATTGAAGGACCTACTAGAATGCCCCTTGTAGGGTCCCAATTCAGGCTGAGCAGGTACCCATGTGTTATAGAAGTTTGTTGCTTGACTGCTGGGCACAATCTTTTCATTGTTCCTCTTGCCACACTCAGCTTTCATTTCACCTGTCTAGATTCACAGCAAAGCATGAGCTACTTGTCTCCAGTATTTTTTCCCCATAGTTTCATAGCTGCTTCTTCTCTAATCAAAAAGGACTTTTCTTAGGTGGAAAAAACTACTGTTTTGTGTGGTAAAATGTAAAAGAGCCCCAGGGCTTCCTAAGACATCATGAGAGACTCTGCTCCACCCTACAGCCATCCGGTCCACTCTGGCTAGCCTCGGCACCCAAACTTCCCCATGGATCCTTGTGTTACACACCTTGGGAGGAATCTGTGTGATTGTGTGGAGTCAGGGAGGAAACCATCGAAGTTGAGAAAAATGACAAAAAGCACCCCCTGCATATTCAATCCAGACATTCTGTGGTCCACACCTAGCAACTGGGATAGGCATCGATAGTTTACAAGTAAATGATATGGGGTGGGAGAAAAATTTCTTCCACATTACTCCACATTTTCCTGTAATCACTTTCCCTGGTCTATTTCAGCAATGTTTGTGTCGCAGACTTTCTGCCTCCAAGACTGGCTCTTGCTCTTGCTATATTTGCTCTAACCATTTTCAAAATTAAAGGGCTCTATTTTTATTCAAGACCTGCGATCTTCCCCCATCACCAGATTGCTTGGAATATAATTGGTCAAGAGAGAACAAAACCTGCTTTCTCCACCCTCAGTATCACTAAGCTTCTCATCATTGTCAACCCAAGTGGACAGCAGGCTTGCTTTACATATATTGAACTCTAGGCAGGATGAGGTTTCTGGGGCTCAGTATGTGCAGTACAGTTCCTTGCCAACTTTCTGGCTTACCTAGGTAGCCCTTCAGTAAAAGATTCACCACCTAAATAGCCTCATCTCTGAGGACCTACAAAAACCCAGTCACTTTCATGGATTTTTTTTAACATCAGATATGTTTAATCCTTGGAGAAAAAAGAACTTTAGAACTTCAGCTCTACTACTCTAAAAGCAACGGTAATTGTCAGAAATACTATTTCAATAATTAGATAGTAGATACAGTTAGAGCTGTGTTAAAAGCAACGGTAATTGTCAGAAATACTATTTCAATAATTAGATAGTAGATACAATTAGAGCTGTGTTATTAAGTGTTAAAGGCACAATGTATTAAAATGCTCCGTACTCAATTGAATAAAGTTCCGACTTTTGGCTGAAACCCGATACAGCTACCTCTTTGTATGTGAGGACAATCAGCATCCACTGAAAAGGTACCTTGCTGTGGATGAGTGGCAATAAATCTTGGATTCATTGGAACTCTAAATATGCCAGAATTCTGGGAGCCCAGAAACTTTTTCAGAAGACAAGAAAATCACAATGAAATGTGTCTCATCTAGACTCTACATAAATCAAACACATTTTTTTGTCTAACCACAGATTTCACGTTCCCTTGAGCATCCTAAGAACTGTTCTAGGAAGGTTTATCTGGTTGCAGGAAATAGAAATGCAAGTAAATACTGGACTCACGGAAAGAACAGACAAGCACAGGACCCCCAGCCGTGATGTGTTCACAAAACAATGGAGCTCTCCTCTCTGTGTTCAGGATGCCACTAGATGCAGATAGATGTTGCTGACTTGCTCTATCTCAGAGCTTCTAAACTGATGAAATCCTGGAGTTAGAAAAAAAAACTGTTTTTTACTACCTTTTAGAACTGAGGGAAGTTAGTGCTCAGCCGTTAAGTACATGGGTTTAGGAGTTTTTCAGATCTGGACTCAAATTCAGCTCTGCTACTTACTAGCTGGTGCTTGTGGGCAATTAATTTAAATTATTTTCTTATTATTGCAATAGGTTTTTGAGAAACGGGTGGTGTTTGGTTACATGAATAAGTTCTTTTGAGACGATTTCTGAGATTTTGGTGCACGCATCACCCAAGTAGTATACACTGTACCCAATGTGTGGTCTTTCATCCCTTGCCACCCCCAACATTTTCCCCTGAGTCCCCACAGTTCAACATATCATTCTTATGCCTTTGTGTCCTCATAGCTTAGCTCCCACATGAGTAAGAACATATGATTGCTTTTCCATTCCTGAATAACTTCACCTACAATAATAGTCTCCAATTCCACCAAGATTGCTGAAAATGGCATTATTTAGTTCCATGGCTAAGTAGTATTCCATGGCATATATGTACCACATTGTCTTTGTCCACTTAATGATTGACGGGCATTTGGGCTGATCCTGTATTTTTGCAGTTGCTACTCATGCTGCTATAAACATGCATGTGCAAGTATCTTTTTCATAAATGACTTCTTTTCCTCTGCGTAGATACCTACTAGTGGGATTGCTGGACCAAATGGTAGATCTACTTTTTTGTTCTTTAAGGAATCTCCACACTCTTTTCCATAGTGGTTGTACTAGTTTACATTCCCACCAACAGTGTAAAAGTGTTCCCTTTTCACCACATCCATGCCAACATCCATCATCTTTGTATATATTATCTTACTAAAAAGATAATAAATGCCAATATTTATTGTTGCATCTCAGCTCACTGCAACCTCTGCCTCCTGGGTTCAAGCAATTCTCCTGCCTCAGTCTCCTGAGTAGCTGGGACTACAGGCATGCACCACCATGCCCAGCTAATGTTTGTACTTTTAGTAGAGACAGAGTTTCACCATGTTGGCCAGGATGTTCTCGATCTCTTGACCTCATGATCCACTTGCCTCGGGCTCCCAAAATGCTGCAATTACAGGTGTGAGTCACTGCCCCTGGCCTCTTTTAATTTTTTAATTATGGCCATTCTTGTAAAAGTAAGGTGGTATCACATTTTGGTTTTGATTTGCATTTTCCTGATAATTAGTGACGTTGAGCATTTTTCCATATGCTTGTTGGCCATTTATATATCTTCTTTTGAGAGTTGTCTATTCCTGTCCTTAGCCTATTTTTTGATGAGATTTTTTCTCCTTGCTGATTTGTTTGAGTTTTTTGTAGAATCTGAATAAGAGTCCTTTGTCAGATGTATAGATTGCGAAGATTTTCTCCCATTCTGTGTATTGTCTGTTAACTCTGCTGATTATTATTTCTTTTGCTGTGCAGAAGCTTTTTAGTTTAATTAAGTCTCATCTATTTATCTATGATTTTATTGCTGGCTTTCGGGTTCTTGGTCATGAAGTCTTTGCCTAAGCCAATGTCTACAATGGTTTTTCTGATGCTATCTTTTAGAATCTTTATGGTTCCAGGTCTTAGTTTTAAGTCTTTAATTCACCTTGAGTTGATTTTTGTATAAGGTGAGAGGTAATTATTCAGCTTCATTCTTCTACATGTAGCCTGCCAGTTACCCCAGCGCCACTTGTTGAATAGGGTGTCCTTCCCTACTTTATGTTTTTGTTTGCTTTGTTGATGATCAGTTGGCCGTATTTGGCTCTATTTTTGTGTTCTCTATTCTGTTCCATCAGTCTATATGCCTATTTTTATACCAGTACCATGCTGTTTTGGTGATTATGGCCTTATAGTTTGAGGTTAGGTAATGTAATGCCTCCAGATTTGTTCTTTTTGCTTAGTCTTGCTTGGCTATGCGGGCTCTTTTTGCATATGAATTTTAGGATTGCTTTTTCTAGTTCTGTGAAGAATGATGGTGACATTTTGATGGGAATTGCAATTAATTTATAGATTGCTTTTGGCAGTATGGTCATTTTCACAACATTTATTCTATCCATTCATGAGCATGGGATACATTTCCATTTGTTTGTGTCATCTATTATTTCTCTCAGCAGTGTTTTGTAGTTTCCCTTGTAGTGGTCTTTCATGTCCTTGGTTAGGTATATTCCTAAGTAATTTTTTTTCTTTTGGCAGCTATTTTAAAGGGAATTGAGTTCTTTTATTTGAGTCTCAGCTTGGTCTCTGTTGGTGTCCAGTAGGACTACTAATTTGTAAACATCAATTTTGTATGCTGAAACTTTGCTGAATTCATTTACCAGTTCTAGGACTTTTTTGAATTAGTATTTAGGGTTTTCAAGGTATATGATCATGTCATCAGCAAACAGTAACAGTTTGACTTCCTCTTTATTTATATGGATGCCCTTTATTTCTTTCTCTTGTCTGATTTCTCTGGCTAGGACTTGCAGAACTGTATTGAATAGAAGTGGTGAAAATGGGCATCTTTGTCTAGTTCTAGTTCTCAGGGGAATGCTTTCAACTATTCCCTGTTCAGTATAATGTTGGCCGTGGGTTTGTTAAAGATGGCTTTTATTACCTAAAGCTGTGTCCCTTCTATGCCAATTTTGCCAAGGGTTTTAATCATAAAGGGATGCTACCTCTATTGAGATGATCACATGATTTTTGTTTTTAATTCTGTTTATGTGGTGTATCACATTTATTGACTTGTGGATATTAAATCATCCCTGCCTCCCTGGTATGAAGCCCACCTGTTCATGATGGATTTTCTTCAATATGCTGTTGGATATGGTTTGCTAGCATTTTGCTGAGGATTTTTGTATCTACATCAGGGATATTGGTCTGTAGTTTTCTTTTCTTGTTATGTCCTTTCCTAGTTATGTCCTTTCCTGGTTTTGGTATTAGGGTGATATGGGCTTCATAGAATTATTTAGAAAGGATTCCCTCTTTCTCTATCTTTTGGAATAGTGTCAATAGGATCAGTACCAATTCTTTGAATGTCTGATAGTATTCAGCTGTGAATTCCTCTGGTCCTGGACTTTTTTGTTGGTAACTTTTTAATTACCATTTCAATCTTGCTGCTTATGATTGGTCTGTTCAGAGTTTCTGTATCTTCCTGTTTTAATCTAGGAGGGTTGTATATTTCCAGGAGTTTATCCATCTCCTCTAGGTTTTCTAGTTTATGCCCACAAAGGTGTTCATAGTAGCTATGAATAATCTTTTGTATTTCTGTGGTTTCGGTTGTAACATCTCCCGTTTTGTTTTTAACTGAGCTTATTTGGATCTTCTGTCTTCTTGGTTAACCTTACTAATAGTCTATCAATTTCATTTATTTTTTTCAAAGAACCACCTTTTTGGTTTGTTTCATTTATCTTTTGTATTGTTTTTTGTTAGTTTGATTTTTTTCCATTTCATTTAGTTCTGCTCTGATCTTTGTTATTTCTTCTGCTGTGTTTGAGTGTTTGTTCTTGTTTCTCTAGCTCCTTAAGGTGTGACTTTAGATTATCTATTTGTGCTCTTTTAGACTCTCTGATGTAGGCATTTAATGTATAAACTTTCCTCTTAGCACCATTTTTGCTGTATCCCAGAGGTTTTGTAGGTTTTGTAACTATTGTCATTCAGTTCAAATAATTTTTTAATTTCCATTTTGATTTCATTGTTGAGCCAATGATCATTCCCAAGGTTAATTTCCACATATTAACATGGTTTTGAGAGTTCCTTTTGGAGTTGATTTCCAATTTTATTTCACTGTGGTCTGACAGAGTAATTGACATAATTTTGATTTTCTTAAATTTGCTGTGACTTGTTTTGTGACTTATCATATGGCCTATCTTGAAGAGTGTTTCATGTACTAATGAATAGAATCTATATTCTGCAGTTGGTGGGGAAAAGGTTCTGTAAATATCTGTTAAGTCCATTTGTTGTAGGATATTGTTTAAGTCCACTCTTTCTGTCTTGATGACTTGTTAGTGCTGTCAGTGGAGTCTAAAGTCCCCCACTATTATTGTGGTGCCATCTATCTCTTGTCTTAGGTCTAACAGTAATTGTTTTATACATTTTGGAGCTGCAGTGTTAAGTGCATATATATATTTAGATTTGTAAATATATATTTGCATATATATTTAGATTAGTATTTTCCTGTTGAACTCATGCCTATATCATTATATAGTGTCCCTCTTTGACCTTTTTATTTCTTTGAGATGGAGTCTTGCTGTTGTTGGCCCAGGCTGGAGTGCAGTGGCATGATCTGAGCTCACTGTAACCTCTGCCTCCAAGGTTCCAGTAATTCTCCTGTCTCAGCCTCCCCAGTAGCTGACATTACAGGCACCCACCACCACATCCAGCTAATTTTTGTACTTTTAGTAGGGATGGCATTTCACCACGTTGACTGGCTGGGCTCGAACTCCTGACCTCAGGTGATCTGCCCATCTCAGCCTCCCAACGTGCTGGGATTACAGGCATAAGCCACCGCACTGAGTCGCTCTTTGACTTTTCTAATGGCTGTTGCTTTAAAGTTTGTTTTGTCTGATATAAGAATAGCTACTCCTGAGAGAGATCCAAGATGGCTGATTAGCAACAGCTCAGGAATGTAGCTCCCAGTGAAAGCGCAGAGAACGAGTGGACGCCGCACTTTCCGACGAATTTTTGTTGCCCACAGACCGGGAGAGTCCCGGCAGAGAACCCACATGGGTCGCCAGCGCGACTCTTTTGGCCGGCGCGGCTCTTTCGCCGGTGCCCCAGCGCGGCGCTTCCCGGTGCGGAGTATATGGGACGGACGGACTTGGCTGGTCCCATCCCCACAGGGAAAACAGCAATTGGAAGTGCTGAGGACTGAGAGTTTCACAGCAAGCGCAGCGAACCCGGGAAGGTCCGGCTCTGTGGGGAACCGGCGTCCGCCAAAGGAAAACTAAGAAACAAAAAAACTTCATCACCGGGCGGAGAGAGATCCAAGATGGCCGCATAGCAGCAGCTCAGGATTGTGGCTCGCGGTGAGGGTGCAGAGAGTGAGTGGATGCCGCAATTGCAGACGAATATTTGATGCCCACGGACTGGGAGATTCCCGGCGAGGGAATCTTTTGGCGACTCTTTTGGCCGGCGCGGCACTTCTCAGTGCGGAGTGTGCGGGACTGGGTGGTGCCCTTTTAGTCGGGCTCCACTGGTCCCATCCCCACAAGGAGAACAATTGGAAGCGCTGAGGACTGAGAAGCACAGCTGAACCCGGGAAGGCGCAGCTCTGTAGGGAAGGGGCGCCCCCCGAAGGAAAACTAAGAAACAGAAAAAACTTCATCACCAACAAGCCGGATGTCCACTCAGAGACCCAATCTGAAAGTCGGCAATTACAAATACGACAGGTGGATAAATCCACAAAAATGGGAAGAAACCAGTGCAAAAAGGCTGAGAACACCCGAAATCAGAATGTCTCTCCTCCTACAGGGGATCGCAGCTCCTCATCAGCAAGAGAACAAGGCTTGACAGAGGATGAGTGTGATGAACTTACAGAATCAGGCTTCAGAAGGTGGATAATAAGAAACTTCTGTGAGCTAAAAGAACATGTTCTAACCCAATGCAAAGAAACTAAGAACGTTGAAAGAAGATTTAACGAAATGCTAACGAGAATGGACAACTTAGAGAAGAACATAAGTGAATTGATGGAGCTGAAAAACACAACATGAGAACGTCGCGAAGCATACAGAAGTTTCAACAGCCGAATTGACCAAGCAGAAGAAAGGATATCAGAGGTCGAAGATCAACTCAATGAAATAAAACGAGAAGGCAAGATGACAGAAAAAAGAGTAAAAAGGAATGAACAAAGTCTCCAAGAAATATGGGACTATGTGAAAATACCTAATCTACGTTTGATAGGTGTATCTGAATGTGACGAAGAGGACGAATCCAAGCTGGAAAATACTCTTCAGGATATTATCCAGGAAAACTTCCCCCACCTAGCAAGGCAGGCCAATATTCAAGTCCAGGAAATACAGAGAACACCACAAAGATATTCCTCAAGAAGAGCAACCCCAAGGCACATAATCGTCAGATTCACCAGGGTTGAAATGAAGGAGAAAAT